>JAPYZL010198466.1:0-15366 GCA_030522825.1 Platygaster orseoliae | reverse complement strand
AGTCGAGTGGAGTAAATGAAACAACCTGAAATCGCTCAGTTACGCCATCTTTGGCAGACGTCGTAAATCGAGTTTTCGATGTTCGAGTTGTGAAAAAAGTTTTTCCTACATTTCGTGCTATTTTCCATTAAATTTTTCATACAATTCGCTCTACCCTAATTCAGGAGACAAAAAAATGGAAAAAACAGTTTCTTGAAGAGATACTAATGAAGTACGTTAAATAATTGAGTTGAATGTATTTTAAAAATCTGATGAATCTTTTGAGTTATTTCCAGCAATTAAAAAAGTGTTACAAATTCATTCAGATTTGAGATTGCATAATTTAAATCAGAATATTGAAGATTTTTACTTTTCAGATTAATGTTTAAACAATTTAGAATTTTTATTTCGTAGACTTCAAAAAATAGGAGAAATAAATATATATTTAGAATTGTAAAATCCTTTGAAATCGTGCGAAAAATTGAAAAAGAAGGACAAATTAGCGATTTCAAACTAATTTCAATTTTTAAACTTGAGATTAAATATTTATTAACTAGGATACCAAAAATATGTCAACTTTTTAACACAATTTACAGTTTTTAATTGACTTTTTTTTGAAGTATTTCACTAAACTCTTCGAAATTCATTTAAATTGAAATTTGTAACTCACAACTATAAGATAAAAAGACAAAAAATTTGGACATAATGTGATCAAAAATTTATATAAGTCACTGCTTGAATTTCTAGGAAAAGGATTTAAATATTGAGGCAAGAAGAAAAGAATTATTTAAATGAAAAGATAGTTTTTTGTCTATTGAAAATACCCCAATAAAGCAATTCAAATTGAAAAGGACATGTTATTTTATAAAGAATTCGAAAATTAAATGAAATAATTAGAATCACAGTTCAAATTTGCAACATGTGAGATACAATAAGCAATATTCTGCTTCAAATATTGTAATAAACTTTGAATTTAAAAAATCATGAAATACCTATCTGGAAATTTACATATGCAAATTTCCGAATCGAAATTAAACTTTTGGAGAGTAAAAAAATTAATATGTTCTGACAGTATTTTTTTTGCTCTAAGAAATGTAGTTTGAAATTCGAACTTGAATATTTTGAATGCTTTGACTTAAAAAGTTTCAAATTTTTCATGAATAATGAAATTGAGGATAAAAAATTAAAAATTTAATTAGCTGAAATATAATATTGGAAAAAAAAGTTTTACGTTTTAGTTGGAAAATTTGAATATTTAAACAGCTAAATTAATGTGAAACGTGTAAAGTAAAAAATTTATCAATATATGAAGAGTACATTCGAAAACATTATTTTCGAAATTTTGACGTTAAAAAGCATAAAAGAAAAATTCCGAATTTCTGTTTTGAAAAGACAAAAAAGTATACTTTATTTATGATAGTGGAAAAAAAGTAAAAACTACAAAATCTTGAAAAATACTATATAACACACTAAAACAAACTGGTTAACAAAAATTTCATGTTTGGGCACTTGTTAATAATAAACTTTTTAGAATTTTAGGGAACTCGGTATTTTTGCAACAAATGAAGAATCACATTCTACATATACTAAAAATATCAATCATTTTTTGGAAACTTAGAAATATAATAGATAAATTAAAGAATGACATTTTTCAAAATAGAATAACTGACTTTGTAAAATTGAGTGAAAAACTTTGAAAATGTGGAAACTATAAATTTAAAACTTGAATCATGACAGTCGTTTCTTTTACAACTTGTGAACATAAAAAAATAGAATGTAAAAACTACAAAATCTTGGCAAATACTATATAATACACTAGAACAAAGTGGTTAACGATACAAATTTCATACTTGGGCACTTATTGATAATAATCTCTTCAGAATTTTAGGGAATACAGTATTTTGTAACAAATTGAAAATCACATTTTGCATATGCTAAAAATAAAAGTCATTTTCGGAAAATTTAGAAATTCAGTAGATAAATCAAAGAGTGTGTTGTTTAAAAATAGAATAACTGTTTTTGGAAAAATTGGTAAAAAATTTAAAAAATGCGGAAACTATGAATTTGAAATTTGTTTTTTTACAACTTATGAACGCACAAGAAAAAAATGAGAAGGTGATAAAATTCTAAATAGGTTTTATTTTTTGTAGAATTACTAGAATTATATCGCTCGGTGAGGAAAATTCAACGTGATAAATGCGATAACTCCAAGCCAATTGATTATGAACATTGGCTCGGAGTTATCACACTCATCACCTTGAGTTTTCTTTTTATGACTTGATTGAATGTATCAATTTCAAATTATTTCAATTGTTAGAAAGTTTAATTATTAGAAATTTATATATCTTTGCGGCAAGGTTTAAAATTAGAAAAATAGAATAAATAACATAGGATGAAATATAATAAGAATGAAACAAAAATAAATTAAATAGACAAAAATTTTAAAAACAGTTTTTTTATTGTTGAAGAACAAATTAATAATTATATTTAAGTGGAACAAAGGAAAGAATGTAAATAACCTATTTTTTTTTATATACTTTTCTTTTAATGTCAAACTTTAAAAAATGTTATATTTGGTTGATAAAACCTTTTTGCAATGGAATTGAAAAATTCTTATGCAAATATTGGAAACATTTCTGTAAGCTTTTAGCAATCTTACATTTGAGAAAAAAAGAAGACGAATTAAATTTAAAAGTTTGATCATACATAAAACTGAAATTCGTGAAATAGATAAGTTATGAAATAAAATCATAAAATATTTTCTAAACTGAATTTTATAGAGAAACACATTTGAAAAAATATGTGTTAAACATTAAAAAAAATTTTTTAATAAAATGTGTATTTTATATGTTATTCATTTTTATTCTCAAAAAATTAAATTAAGGGAAATTTATATTTCTTTAGCGCAAGGTTCAAAATTAGAATAATAAAATAAATAACATAAGATGAAATAAAATCAGAACGAGAAAAAAATAATGAAATAGAGAAAAATTATAAAAACAGTTTTTTTATTGTTGAAAAATAAATCATTAATTATATTGAGTGAAATAAACGAAGAACAGAATATAAAGAACTTAATTTTTTTATACACTTTTTTTATTGTCAAACTTTTAAAAATGTTATATTTGGTTGATAGAACCTTTTTGTAATGTAACTGAAAGATTATTATAAAAATATTGGAAACATTTCTAAAAGCTTTTAGCAATCTTACATTTGAGAAAAGGAAGAAGACAAATTAAATTTAAAAGATTGATCATACATAAAATTGAAAATTCGCAAAATAGATAAGTTATGATTTTATAGTACATTGTGTGCCTCTCGGAGGTTTTTGCCATCTCCGAAGACGTTTGCGAGACGAGGCAGATTTCTGAGGCTCGCAAAAAGTCCGAGGATGGCAAAAATATCTTCGATAGGTGCACACGATGTTTTACATGCTGAGGGACGTCACTGTTTTGCCGTCCATGAACCGAAAAATTGGTTTTACGGTACATGGATGGCAAAGTGATGTCATGAGACATGTAAAATTATAAAATATTTTTAAAACTAAATTTTATACAGAAATACATTTGAAAAATTATGTGTTAAACACTAAAGAAAAATTTTAAATAAAATGTGTATTTTATATATACATTATTCATTTTTATCATCAAAAAATTAAATTAAGGGAAATTTATATTTCTTTAGCACAAGGTTTAAAATTAGAAAAATAAAATTAATGATATAAGATGAAATATAATAAGAACGAGACAAAAATAAATAAAATAAGAAAAAATTAATAAAACAGATTTTTATTGTTGAAAAATTAATCTTTGATAATATTGAAGTGAAATGAACAATGTAAAGAATAGGAATAACTTTATTTATTTATATGCTTTATTTAATGTTCAGTAGAAAAATTCTCATAACACACAAAGCATTTATAAAATTCATAGTTAACAAAAAAATATTGAAAAATCCATGGAAAAAACATAAAATCAACATTAATCATGAAACTTGATCAGGAAAACACAACTTTTCTTCTAATTAACAGCTACTTTTCTTTGTTTGAAAAACAGAGATGTCAAAATAAAAAACACGTTTTGACAATTCTATAAGAACAAAAAAACTACCTAATAAAACGAAAAATATCATATGCATGAAATTGTGAATCATGACATTATTAAAGAGTTGTTATTAAAAAAAATATACCATATCGGGCACTCTAGAACTTTTTTAACGCGCGCGTGTGCGTCGTAAATTCTTTTGTATATTTCGCTGTTGCCGTCGGTGTCCATCGTGATGTATTTTGTCTACGAAGATGATATTGTAGAGTTCCAACACGGACGAACAGGTTTTAACTTGAAAAATCCAAACTTTCAGGCACTTCCAGGTATTTTAATGTTTTGAAAACTTTTGAATGTTTATTCAAAGTTATGCTCAGTGGTGCTGCTGATTCGTGCTGATCGTGGCAATCGGCTCTGCAGGGTACAGACAACAAAGTACTCTTTTATGACAAACTTGCCTATGCGCTGATTGGCTGGTGAGATAGGCGGCCATCTTCACTAAACACACGTATATGCGCGTCCGTGTACGCAGGTGATGTCAGTGGTTTGTTTCCGAAAAAACTTTTTCCGTGAAAAATTGAATATAATAATTTAATGAAATCCTAAAATACATCGCGCGAGACCCGCGAGACACACGATAATCAACAATGAATGACATCAGCTGCGTACACGGACGCGCGAAATACGCGTGGTTAGTAAAGATGGCCGCCTATCTCACCAGCCAATCAGCGCATAGGCAAGTTTGCCACTCTCTTTCTTGAGGCTCTTTAGATAAACGCGTTTGTTCGCGCCTTCGCCAAACCTCTGTCATATTTTTGACCGCGAAAAATTTAAATCGTTTCTATGAAATGAACCATTTCCTAGCCGGCATGTAATATTGTAGAAATTCGTACAATATTGCTGCAATGTACCAGTAATATTATATTTACAAGATTCAACATGAAACATTATTGCAATGTTAATGACATATTTTCTTTGAAATTTTGCTCTCGCAATGTTTTATTAATATTGCCGCAACATTGAAACGTTACTAAATATTACTAAAACATTGCTGCAACATTACTAGAATATTGCTGAAATATGTATGCAACATTGTAAATGCAATTAAGGGGGACATTTTCATATTGCAGCAACGTTTTTGCGCAGTCTTCCTGCAAGATTTCTGTAACGTTACTGCAAGATGTAATAATATTTCACTAGCAATATGTCTACAATCTTAATGCAATATTAAGGCAAATGCCGGTTGGGTTGTTAAAAGCATTGATAGGAATATCCATATATAGTTTAACTGCAGTTAAACTATTTTTAAAATATTTTAACACATTTTTCTCATTGTAAAACGTGATTGGAAAATGATTATTATTATAATATATTTACCTTTAAGTGATTTATAATTAAAAAATTGTTGTAAAAAGTGTTTAAGGTATTTTTGAAATATTAGATGAAAACATAGATATTAATACACCGAAAAGGTATATGAAATATTTTTATTGAAACTTTTAAAAATGTTATTTTTTTGGTTAATAAAACCTTTTTGCAATGTGACTGAAAGATTATTTTAGAAATATTGGAAATATTTCTGTAGTAAAAGCTTTTAGCGCAATTTTACATTTGTGAAAAGAAAGAAGACGAATTAAATTTGAAAGTATGATCATACATAAAACTGAAAATTCACAAAATAGATAAGTTATGAATTAAAATATAAAACGTTCGATAAAATACTTTAAAAACTAAATTTTATAAAAAAACACATTTCAAAAACTATGTTTTAAACACTAAAGAAAAATTTTTAATGAAGTCCGTATTTTATGTATATACATATTTTTTTCATTTATTCAATAAGTTCTTACATTTCGTTTAATTTCTTTAAAATTATAACTGTTATGAAAATATGAAATATTTTCATAACAATTCGTTATTCTAATTAATGTGGAAATCGGCAGGTAACCTTGCAGTAACATTTGTAAAAGCTTTCATTTGAAATATTACACTTTTTAAAAAGTTCTCAAAAGTCTTTCTAAAAGGTGTAACGAATAAGCTTTTTAAAATATTTAATTTACCTATGCCAAAGTTTCAGAATTAAGGTTTCCGAAAACCTTTTAAAAGGTTTCATACATTTGATATTTTCAGCGGGAAAGGTTTTCAAAACCTTTAGAGAAATGTTGTGATAAAAGGTTTTATACTTTCAACATTCACGCATACTGGAATTATGAGGTATATTTTATTAAAGTGATTTCCGAAAATTCCAAGAAAGCAATTAACGAATCATTTTAAAGAAGACTTTGTAAAAGATTTTGAAAATATATGAATTTAAACATTTTGAACAAGAAGCATCAAAAAGAGACTCAAGGAAAAAACATTAAAACATTTTACAGAAATTGAAAAAAATTAAAAATGTTCACGAGAGACTTTTGTTGTTAACCTTACATGAAGGTTTCAGTAGTATTGCTAGTGAAATATTTCAAAATATATATATTCAAATCATATTTTTTTAGTCAGCTTTTATTAGAAGGTTATGAACATATTTGTTCTATCTTTTAATATAAGAACATAACAAAAAACAGATAACCGTCCATTTTTCCGACTGCAAAATGAAATGTACTTACTATGTTAGGTCGTTAGGTGTGCCCTCAATAAAGTAAAAAAAAATTATATATAAAAATAAATAATAATATTATAAAATTCATATACAGTAACTAAATCGGCTTTTGAAACGGCAGAGAAAAACGTTGTCGGGAAAAAAGTTGCCAGGAAAAAGGTTGTCGGGATAATGGTCTGTCGGGATTTTTCAGTCGAGAAAATGACCGGGAACCCAAAAGAAAGAATGACAGCTTTTTGAAACATTGTCTGATTTTCGAAAAGCTTTCGTGCCGATTGTACATAAACACTCTCAATTTCATTTAAATTCATCAATGAATATCAAAGTAAATGGACTTAATCTGTTCTACATTTTCGAACTTAACGAAAGAATCCCCAATTTGCAGATTTCCACACCCGATATCATCACGAACCCGGAAGATAAAATTAGACTTAAATTGCACCAACCACTTGCACTTACTTAAAACGCCATTTCAGTTCATTTATTTGCACCTTTGTTGCTTTGATGAGAAAATTACTCAGCTCCATACCTCCTCTTGAACACCAAAGTGACTCTCTGATCTTGAGATCAGTAGTAAAAGATTCTCTCACATTTTCGGTCGCCAGTTCCAATATCAAAATAACTTTTTGAAACAAAACGTCTTGACAAGAAAAAAACTTACGATGTTTCCGAAATCTTCGTCAACTTCGATAACATAAAAAAAATAACAAAAAACGAAAGTCTAAAAAAATTGATCGAAAAAGCATGTTAGTGTTTAATTTTAGTTTCTGAAATCACCAAAATGGAGAGCAAATCGAAAAGTCCGAGCGTTGAAGAAATCAGCAAATCTATGCAACATTTCAATGTGTACGATTACACCGTTTTTTTGACGATGTTGGTTTCTTGCGGTTTTATCGGTTTGTATCACAGCCTGAGAAAAAAGCGCGATTGCGGTGAAAATGAGTATCTTGTGGGTGGAAGGAACATGCAAGTTTTTCCGATCAGCATGAGCTTGATCGCGAGTTACATTTCTGGAATATCGTTGCTGGGAACGCCAACGGAAATTTACGTCCATGGCATAAGTTATATGTGCATAATTATGAGTAAATTTTTGGTGGGAGTACTTGTGTCCAAGATTTACTTACCAGTTTTTCACGAGATGCAATTGACGAGTACATACGAGTACTTGGAGAAAAGATTCGACAAGTCCATCAGGATTTTTGGATCCAGCCTTTTTTCAATTGGGATCGTGAGTTAGCATGAGTTTTAGGAGTGAGTTTTGGAGGAACGATACAAATTTGGATGAAATGTTGTTTTAGCGCTAAAATTAAAAAAAGTCGATTTAATTGTTTTTTTTTCCAATTTTTTTTTCTCGAATGACGCTTATAGAAAAATCAAGAAAAATACTCGAGGAATAGTTTGATTGATGGGTCAGTTCAATTTAAATCGTTGTTTTTTTTGTGCGGAATTTTTTACAGTACACTGAGAAAAAAATAGTAATTATTACAATACTGTATTTTACTATGGAATCAATCTTAAATATTATACTTTTTGCTAGATATTTATTGCAGATTTTTTCATATTATGTAGTAAATATATTTTGTTGTAAAAACTCCAATACATATTGCATTTTTTAAAATTATTTTTTTGTACTTTTTGCAATACTATATTGTGATTTCTACTATTTTTAGAGTATTTTCTACTGTATCATATTGCAATATAACATAATATTGCGAAAAATCGAAAATATTGATATATTATAATATTGATTATTATTGTTATATATATATTGAAAATGATTGATTGGTTATGTCATCTCAAAACCTCCTTTTTTTTAGGCGGAAATTTTTTTACAGCACACTGAGAAAAAATATAGTAATTATGACAATACTGTATAGTACTATGGAATGAATCTTAAATATTGTAATTTTCGCTAGATATTCATAGCAAATTTTTTCATATTATACAGTAAATATATTTTGGTGTAAACACTTCTATACATATTATATTTTTTAAAAATTTGTTTTTGTACTTTTTGCAATATTATATTGTAATTTCTGCTAATCCGTATTTCAAAAGTTTCATACAATTTTGCCAGTATTAAGATCTGTATAGTTTTTTTTTGCTACATTTTTGTGTACTTTCTACTATATCATATTGAAATATGATCAAATGTTGTGAAAAGTCAAAAATATTGATTTATTGATGTATTATTATTGATTATGATTATTGATATTTTTTGAAAATGATTGATGGGTTGTTTAATCTCAAATCGTCCTTTTTTTCGCGGAAATTTTTTACAGTACACTATATAAGAAAAAATGTAGTAACTATTACAATACTGTATTGTACTATGGAATCAGTCTTAAATATTGTACTTTTTGCTATATATTCATTGCAGATTTTTTATATTATGTAGTAAATATATTTTTTTGTAAAAACTTATATATATTTTGCTTTTTCTTATAACTTTTTTTCGCAATATTATACATATTGTAATTTCTACTAATCCATACTTCAGAAGATGTCATACAGTTTTGTCAATATTCAGATCTTTATAGTTTTTTTGCTATATTTTTGTTTATTTCTTACTATATCATTTGCAAGAACATTTTTAAAACCAACAATAATATACTATAACTATACAATATTGTGACAAGTAAAATAGAAATAACAAAATTTGCAATAATATTCCAAAACTTACAATATTTTTGTAATTTTCGCCATTTATAATATGTTAGAAAGTACTGAATTTTTTTTCTTTTTGCTTGAATTTTAATGATTTCGTCGTAAAAATTTTTGGAAGTATTAATTGGAAATTCGATTTTCCTCAATTGCCATAGGTCCTTTTTTCTTTAAAATTCTATAACTGGGCTTCGAAATGTACGACTTGTATAATTTGTTTTCATTTTGCAAGTATAAAGTTTGATTCTAATAGACAACAATTTTTGGCTGACAACATTCAGTTTTTAACTATACGACTTTTTTTAGTCAAATAACCATTTTCGCAGTTATTTTAACGGTGAATTTTTTCGAAATCCTATCGTTTCACCAAAAATTGTTCGATCTTTCATCGAAATCGTTGCTCCAATTTTGCAATAAAACATTCTTGTTACATTTTTTAACATTAGGTGTCGTCATCTCATTTTTGTAGATAACGTGGCTACCAATTGTTATTTATGTGCCAGCTTTGGCTTTCAATCAAGGTATGAATATTTTTTCAGAAAAATCTTTAAAAAATGTTTGAATCGAAAATAAAAAAATTGTCAAAAGATTAATAACCCAAAAGTTCGGATTAACGCATATTAAATCAATTACTAATATACTTAGTATGAGAATTTAATTTATTATATGTAATATATTTGTTTTCTTAGCACTAACGTGCAAACACAAAATTAAAATTGAATGAACTCTCACATGAATAATAAATATTTCACACTGACAAAAACAATTTTCATCACAAAATATACCTTTAAGTTTATATATAATCGAGCATAAATCTGAACCTCTTGTAATGACCGTAATTTTTTTTATAAATTACAGTTACTGGAATAAACGTTCATGCAGTGACTCCATTTGTGTGTCTCGTCTGCATTTTTTACACTTGTGTGGTAATTTTGATGAACGAAAAATCATGTAATAAAAACGAAAAAACCTTAATCATACGTAAATGGAACTTAATTTTAGGGTGGTCTAAGAGCTGTTGTCTGGACCGATTTCATCCAGGCATTTATCATGTTTGCAACAATGCTTTTAGTTGTTATCAAAGGAACAATCGATTTGGGTGGATTTTCAGTCGTGATGAAACGTAATTACGATTCTGGGAGATTAGAAATGCCTTCGTAAGACAACGAGATTGCGAAAAAATGTTCATTTTGTTTTTTCAATTATTTATTGTGAGTACAAAATGTTACGTTTCTAGTTCAGACTTGAACTTATTGGAGAGATACACTTTTTGGTCATTGATAATCGGCGGTACTGTGCATAGTTTACAAACTTGTGCGATCAATCAAAACATGATTCAACGGTATTTGTCGTTACCAAGTTTGGACGCCGCCAAAAAGTAATTTTATTATATTAGTCGTAAATACAAGTCTTTGAGTTATTTATTTATTTATTTTTTCATTTTCAAGAAAGAAAATACTAGATATTTTGATTTTTATAACATTAAAAATGTGAACATCTGATTTTATATCGAGTAAGAATCACAGAATGTAAATAACAGAAAATTAAATATGAATCTCATATTTCTGTTTGAACTGAAGGCAAAAACCGAAATTCTTATTCAATTTCAGTATTTTTTCATTTGCGTACAAATTATTTTCGATAATCAAGTTTTAATTTTTACGAATTTTCAGGGCACTCTGGATTTTCATAATAGGACTTTCAATTTTGATCGGGGTTTGTGGGTATGCTGGGATGATCACTTATGCTTGGTACCACGAATGTGATCCACTGACCACAAAAGTAAATTTTTGATCAAACTTGCGTTCATTCGTTATTTCCTTAACTTTCGAAAAAATTATAATTATGAATATACTCTTCAGAAATTCGATAAACATTAATTACGTACATGATATATATCACAAAAATAAATACTTTACTTTCTAAATCTGAATCAGTCAAATTTCTATTAATTGAATCTGTCAGTGATGATTTGACTGATAAATCTGTTATTCTCGCGATATTGACAAATTCGTCAGTAAAATCATCACTGATTGAAACTGTTGCAAATCAATCGAAATTCCACAGCCCTATAAACAAACTTTACGAGAACAAGACTGAAAGCATTTGTTGGAATATATTTCCTTTATATTACCGATTAACTTATTGTATAATAAATAATTATGCCATATATTCTCGATTTTATGGAGATACACTGTAAAATTTAGTAGAAATGAACGGATAAAAAATGAAACAATGAATGAAAGATAATTAAATAATTAATTCAAAAAACAATTCAAAATTTTTTTGAATGAAATATTTTATCATACGATATCTAATAACAAAATTATAATAAAGCAATTTTTTTTTTATTCAATGATATCTTGTTTTAAGCGGGTCATGATTGAAATTTCAAAAAAAATTTATAGTATAAATATTTCTTAAAATTTGTACATAAATAACATACATATATATGTATTATTATCATGAATAATTTAGCAAGTAATTCATGAATTCATCAATCTATTCAGTAATTTATTAAACAATAAATTAAGAAATTATCATATATTCTTTGATTGTTCTTTATTTCATTAAAAATGAATTGTATTTCCTTCAGCTATTTATATCTGTTTCATTTTTGAATTTACCAATTATTTCGTGATTTTGTAGTTTAATAATTCATGTGTCGATTAAAGCAATTTTTTCAATAAACTCTCATTTTTCGTTGAATATTGAAAAAATATCGTAAATTGAAAATGTCCAAAAATGTTTCGATAGTGAATATTTAGATGTTCAAACTATTTTAAAATCAATAAATTAGTATTATAGAAAAATAAAAATTTTTATGAAGTCAGGAAATCTTAAATGCCCGAAAATGATAAAAATTTGTTTCGAATAAGAACAAAAAAGAATTTTATTGACAATATAGAAAGTTTCACTGATTTCATAAATTTGAGTATCTTTTTCTGAAAAGTTAAAAAAAATTTTCGAAAATGGATAATTATTCAAAATGCCAACGAATATGACCAACTTAATTTTTTTAATATTTTGATGCAATGATTTTCGATTAAAAAGTAACAGCTTTATTTTTCCAAGATTACAGATGTCATCTATATACATGACAAAAATTTATTTAACTCGTGGTGGTAGAATTCTGTCAAATTTATTTGTCAATCTAATTGATTCGGCCAGTTGAATTTGACTGATTCGCTGTTGCCGCATTCCTTTTAATTGAACCTGTCAGATTTGACTGAAGATTTGTCGTATTTAATAGATTCAGTTTTAGATAGTACATATTATGT
The DNA here is from genome assembly GCA_030522825.1 of Platygaster orseoliae. NCBI lineage: Eukaryota > Metazoa > Arthropoda > Insecta > Hymenoptera > Platygastridae > Platygaster > Platygaster orseoliae. The sequence goes on along the minus strand of JAPYZL010198466.1, from coordinate 2,800 downwards.
ACATGATAATTATACCTGAGTTCACTATATTTTTCATACAATTTTAGAATATAGGGACTCAAATTTTACAGCTTGCCAAACACAAAGATCAACTGCTTCCTTTGCTGGTGATGAATATTCTGGGAGATTTCCCAGGCTTGCCTGGACTTTTCGTCGCTGCTGTATTTAGCGCTGCTTTGAGGTACAATTAAAAAATTTTTTTCAATACTTTAATCACTTATTCAATATCTGTTTTGAAAATATCTAGTTCGTCAATATTAAAAATTCTGTTGTTTGCAAAATGACTGAAGTTTTGATTGAAAATTACAATATATTCTAAAATGTTTTGAAAACCATTGAGAAATTGCATTATAATTTTCAATAATGTTTTTGCAGTATAAAAATGTGTCAAAATTATACCACAGTATAAACTTTTTAAATTTTAAACTCGAGAAAGTACTTATTTCGATTCTGTTTTCAAATTTAAACGTTTTCCAGTTCTTTATCTACGGGATTGAACTCAATGGCTGCCGTCGTTTTCGAAGATTTTATAAAACCTTTTCGGAGAATTCCATTCACCCCGAAAAATGCAGAAAACGTGATGAAATTCATCGTGGTTTTCGTGGGTTTGTTGTGTGTTGCTCTAGTTTTCGTTGTCGAAAAAGCAGGCTCTCACGTATTGCAAGTACGTGAAAAATAAATTGTCTTGATGAGAAAATCGTGGAATCAGAGAAATTCAATTTCCGAATTTTTGGTGTTTCAGCTATCTATGTCTTTAAGTGCTATCACGTCAGGACCGTCTTTAGGAATATTCACGATAGGACTTTTGATACCATGGATTAATGCAAAGGTAAAAAATGATGTGACCAAGAAACAAAACAAATGCATAGAACTGTTATTCAAATAATCTAACACAATTAGAAAAATGATAAATAATGAAATAAAAAAACGTTTATAAAGTGAAATAATTTTCGATAAAATGTGAATAACACCGATCAAAAAAAGCTTAAGTGTAAAAAGATTAAGAAGATTAAAAAAAATTTTTTAGGGTGCTTTAATTGGTGGAATTTCTGGGTTATCACTCATGGGATGGTTTTGTATAAGTGCAGAATCAGCTATCACAGGAGGAAAAATGAGGTACAATAAAATTTATTCTTTTGAATTGAAAATCACGAAATATTCAAGGATATTCACTAATGTAATATGAAAGATAATTATTTATTTTTTCGTTGTACTTTTGACTAAAAAATTTTTCATTATTCTAATTTAGAATCGACACGAAACCTGTGAGTACACAAAGTTGTACATACTCCTTCAAAAATCCCAATAGTTACTTCGATTCAATGCCACAGGATATGAATTCGATAGATGACGAATCTCTAACTCCGTGAGTTACTTTATACCACTAATTTTCAGTAATGAAAGAATCTTCATGGTATATGTTTATTGCAACTACTATTTCAGTGAACTTTGGCCCTTACTTCGTTTGAGTTACTTATGGTACACTATGACTGGTGTTCTCATTACTGTAAGTGTTGGTCTTTTAGTTAGCATTTTTTCATCTGCTGACCCAAAACTACACGACCCAATTTTGTTTGCTCCGTTTATAAGAAAATACGTTGGAGCAAATTTTAAGGTAAACTATAAAAAAATATAATATGCAAGTGTTGGAAATATTCAATTTTTATAAACAATTCAATTATTGGTATTCATTAACATTTACAAACCATTTACTATTACGTTATAATTTAAATAATAACATATTGGTATATAATGTTTGTAAAAACGTAAATGAAATTTACTGTTTCAGAGTACCAACGTAGAAAACATTGCAGATGATCATCAAATCGAAATCATGCAAAATACGAAAGTTGACAGAAAAACTTCGACGTGAATAGTAAAGTTCAATGACAGCTGATGAACAGATTGTGACTAGATAATATTTTATAGTGACAAATTTGGATGTTTTATGGATTTTCTAAAGATGAATAAATGTGAAAGCTTGAAAGATTACATAGAAGGTTTTGGTAATTCTGGAATTAATTTTGGAAATCGATTTTGGAATCTTCTTTCGAAGACAGTCAAAACTATCAAGATTGTCGTCAGGGACATTTTTTTGAACTTCGGCATCGTGAATAACTTCGCGCCTAATAGTTTTGCGAAAATGTAGTGTATCTCCTGTAAAATGTTTAAGGGGGGAGACCTACCTAAACGACTGAAATCGTGTCTCAAACTTTGCGCGTGGATTGCGGGAAAATCATAAGTGATAGTAATTCCAAATTTGGCACAAATGAAGTTTATTCAATATACTACAAGGTGATATATGTCGTTTTGCAAAAATATTGCCTCGTTCGCGAATCCAAGCCTTCAAAGTTTCACCTGTAGTGGAAAACGGTGGGACAAGTAGAGAAGGAACAGCTTGACCGATTTTCATAATTTTTTTTTATATTGAACCTACAAAAACGCTCCATAAATTGATATTTCCCGAATTCGCAAAAAAGAATTTGTTTAAACAATTTTTTGCAAAAAACAACACACAAAAATAAAGTTTTTTTACTTTTTTTGCTATAATTTGATTAATAGTTTTTTTAAAAAAAAAAACCAAGAATGTCAAGTTATAGTAGAGTTAAATATCTAACAAATTGTATGAACATTTTGTTTATATACAAGTTCCCGAAACTGTAGAAGTCCCACCGTTTGCCTCTGCAGAATGTGAAGGTGGTAGGGGAGAGTGGGGCTAAGCCGGCCCCCCTAAAAATAAAAGAAAATATCCATCGTGGAAAATCGCTTTCTTGCATGTGAACTGGTCCTAGGGACCACG
>JAPYZL010198444.1:0-17085 GCA_030522825.1 Platygaster orseoliae | reverse complement strand
ATGAAGGATGATTTGAGCGATGATTCTGATTCTTTACTGTCCTCGGTTTCTTGAGTTCAACTTCGTTTTCTTCGGCAATCAACTTGGATTCATCGAAAATTTCTTCAATTTTGGATTGTACATATTTTCGATGATCTTTTGCCAATTGAATGATTTTCTGGACGTGTCTTGTGCACCCGAGGAGGTCCAACTTCTGTGATTGTAAGACGTTCACGACTGGCTCGAGATAGGCAGAATATTATTTGACTATCAGAACGAGGGGAATGATAAAGGTTGTTTGAGTTACGCCAGAATGCAGCTGAAAAGCAGTTGATCTGGTACCAGAGTTTCCTTCAATTGACATTTTTGCTAATCCATCGACGATGGTTTTGAAGTACTTTTTGAAAATTGAAATGCTTTTGTACTTTTCTGACCACCGATGTTCGCAAAAAGGAGGGATATTTGGAACGTACTTTCATTCTTATTCATAGACATAAGAATACATACATAGACATTCTTGTACTTGAATGTCGGTAATGATAATAAAATACCGAAACTATACGAGAACGCATAATTTATTATATTTCACGATTTATAAAACATCCAAACCAAATTTTCATGCTCAGTCGTGACTGGTTTAGTTTTTTCTAGGAAAACGAAATGTTTCAGTGGTGTAGGGGGGTGGACAATTGCCCCCCTGTCCCCTCCTGCGTACGCCCTTGTTTCCATTAAAATTCATAGAAAAAAATGATCTTACAAAATTTAAAAATTTTTAAAATAGACTGGACAGTTTCAATTGATACAAAATCCAATTTAGAAATTTAATGCTCATTTAAACAGGACTCACAAAACAATCTCAAAGCTGTATATGCTAAACTGTGTAATCGTTATGTAAGTTAGCAAAAGAAGTTATGAAAATATGATAAGGTTATTAGATATACGAAATTTACAGATTCTGTTATCAGATAGTTGAAGAATTTGAGATATGTAGGAGAAATTCGAGAACGAGGATAACTTACTCAAACATCAAAGAATTTTCTATTTAAAATATGTACATACAAATGATAAGATATGAAAATTGGAAATTCATTACTTCGAAAATGATAATACCTAAATTTTTGAATTTTAAAATCGAAAAGCATGCAAAAAAAAAAATTAAAATAAAGAGAAACATGAACATTCATCATTCTTTGAAAAAAGTTTTTTGCATTACAAAATGGAAAACTTAGATTTTAAAAGTGGAAATTCAAGTGTACAGTTAATAAATACCTCGATTTAAATTATAAAACTTTAATTCACATTATGTAGAGAATGAAAAAAACATATTATATAACACGTACATTGATAACCATTATAAATTATGAATATTAATTATATTTATAATTTATAATATAAGTGACCTTCTGCCTACAAAAAAAGAATGATCGAATGAAATACTTATAAAAAAACGAGTTGGGCTTGTAAAAATAAACTCCCCTTAGTACTTAAAAAAACATATAATTATTAAATTAAATATTTGAAGAATTTATAAAAAATAACTAATACCAAGATAAATTAAGAATGAAAAATTTAAATATGCAAGAAAAATTCAAAAAAATTTTTGCCACATCTTAAGGATTTCAAACTACCCATAAAAAAAAAAGAAATCTAAAAATTTATCACTCAAATAGTTTATTGAATATTACGGTTAGAGAAAATACTCTAATATTCAATGTTTTATTACACTTTAAAGATCTATTTTCTATTTCCAATAAGTAATACATACAATTCAAAGGAATAAATATTACGTCGTGAAGTGTAACCGTGCGAAAACTCTAATTGGCAAAGTTTTTCTTACCACGAATCAATATTACACATACATTGTGTAAGCCATAAAAGTGCTGTTATCTAACTTATCCTTTATAAGAAAAGGAAGGTATTTTTTTGAAAGCCGGAGTCATTATTTACGAGAATATTTGAAAGTATCAAATAAGTAATACAAAAAATAATTCACTCCCGCATTCTATCATCGTACTTTTCTGCAATTCATAACTTATTCAACTACAAACCATCAAGAATCTACATTCTTCAATTCATCAAAACTTTCTTCACCTATTTTCGACACTTCAAAATTCGATTCTCACTTGTCGTAACTACTTCGACACGTGAACAATCACGTCAAAACATAAATGCAACATGACTGTCAGAAAATCCTTCTCTCACATTCCAAACTCTCACTAAAATCCTTAAAAGTTGTAAAGACTCAAAAAAATCATTTACATTCCAAAAAATATAGCATCTCTTCACACTTCAACAAGTACCAAAAAAAAAAAACTGTCATGATATATACATATAGTATGTGATTTCTGTGTTTGTTGTTTTTTTTTACAATTTTTTCTTATATCTCATGATTTTGTTTATTTTTCAGAAATAGACTATTTCTTTCATAATAAAATTCATTGTAAAATAATTTTTCATGATCAATTTTTATTCTGTGGTTGTCGTTGAGTTTGTTGCCATTTTTCATGATTTTTGGTGATTTTACTATGATTTTTTATTAGAAAGATAAGAGTTTTTATGCTTTTCATCGATTCACGTTAGTTCACATTGTTTCCTAGTTATTCTTGACATTTTTCATGATGTAACACCATTCCTCATAACTTGTTATTGTTTCCTATTTTCTTCTATGACAATTAAGAATCATGCATAATTTTAAGAAGTTTTTCACGCGGTTCTACAATTACAATTGTAAAATTTAGCAGGTTTTCATCACTCACCTTTCTTATAGATTTCTATAAAGTCTTATCATTACTTAAATTTCCCATCAACTTTGACGATTTTTGATGATATTTTTTCATCATCTGACTTTCTTATTAAAAAATTTTGAAGTGTTAATGACAATCCTCAACAATATCCAACTGTTGAAGTGTTTCACGTTAATCGATAGACAGATTTTTAAATATGAAATTTAGTTTTAAGACTTACCAGAGAATTGAAAGTCCTTTGAAATTCGTATTCAAAATTGTTATTTTGAACTTTTTTATAACTCAACAATTTTATCAGTTTAAAAAAAAACTCTCTCGAAACGAAATCCTTTGACTCTCAATGGGGAACCTAATCATTGTACAAATCTCGAAAAAGCTCGACATAAATCAAAACGGCCCTTTAGTGGCGAGGGAGGGTATTTATTCTTCTCCACATTTTTTCAAAGCGATAGGAAATTATAGTTACTCGAGGACAAAGAGGTGACAATTATTTAAAGACGTAACGGGCTTTTTTGGGCCATAGCGCGATGTCACGAAGCCATTCTCGTGGATGGACAATGAGTTAATATCTTTATAGCGAGTCTCAACGAAACGGGAATGTCATCTCTCGAGGATGAGCAAGTTGAGGGGTTGGCATTGACGAGGGCGCATTCACGAATTCGAGACAGTCAAGTGGGCCTTTTTTGCGACCAGGTCCCCCGGGCCCCGTGAGTTGCGTCCGCTGAATGGGGCCCTTTTCACAATGCCTGGCGTTATGGACTCGCTCAATGGCAGCTAACTCTATTCTAGGCATTCGAACCTAGAGAACCCGTGACTTTTTCTGCCTTTTCCGAGTCACAAAACCGCCCATAGCGACGTTATTTACGGCGTACAGAGAAATTTCGACTTTCTCACGAGAACTAATTACAATAGTTTACAAATTTTGAGTTAGTTGAGGGTTTCTCTGTAAACAAAAGTGTTTTCTAGACTAATTTGAGGTCGTTGAACACGAAAATGTTAATAATTTTTTTTTCTAAGGAAATTTTATCGTTATATGTATTTACAAATGACGTGTTTTTCTTATTTGTTAGAAAATTTTTATTTTCACAATTGCATTTCGTATCACGTAATAGAGTATCATTTTTGTCCCCAAGTATCAAGTTTATGAATATTTTTGTTTTCAGAATGTAAATAAATATCTACAATAAAATTATTTTATTTATGATTTATTTACGATTTCTTTGATTTCGGGAAGTAATTGAAAAACAATATTTTTTGTCATTCTAAATAGCCTTGAAAACATAATTCTAACTACCTGCATTAAAAAATGAGTTTGCACATGAGATTGCACATGTAATAGATTTTTTCAAAATTGTACGTAAATGCAGAAACAATTTTTTATTGCTTATATAACTTATCAGTGTAATGTGACATCAAATAATTATTACTCCGTTCATAGTATATTGCCATAAAAAACTAATAATAAGATTCTTCAGTTCGTGAATTGAGTCTGTATCTTTTGGTTGACTGAGTTTTTATCATAACTCATGATTTTACATTTACAGAAATGTTTTCCAATGCTCGACTTTCGGAAGTAATCGAAAAAAAATGATTATTTTCATTACTTCAAAGTAAAAACAGATCCATTTTCAATGTTTCGGGATTTCGCCAATAATTTAAGATGTTTTACATGTTTGTAAAATGTAATATTTTGAATGTTTCAATTATAATTTTGAATATTGTTCTAATTTATATTAATATTTTAATTTATTTCAAGCTCCATACAATATTTCGAGTTCCATATTTCAATTTAAATTATATTTACATTCCAAATTAAAATCATAGTCTTTATATCATATTCGTATGACTTTTTTTTTATTTTATAAAATATTAATTTATTTTACTCGAATTTAGGAAGAGGTTTCAAATAGGGGAAAATGTAAATTTACGCTACTCTCTTATTACTTTCCCACTATTGTAAGAAATAAATTTTTTCCGTTGATTTCAGCTTTCATCTTTTCTAAATATTAATTTTCCTAGTTTTTTACAAAACCTCTACATTTTTCTTAGCATTTTCATTCTCTAAGTTTTTCCTCAATATGTATTGTGAATAATCGACAACATAATTTTCAATATCGACATTTCTTAAAATCAATATAAATTATAAACAGAGTTGACAAAAATATAAACATGCATAGTTTTTAAAATGATTTACATTCTGGCTTTTTTTTTTAACGTGCATGCATATATTTGGTTAGTTCCTATTTTCTCTATTTGTAATAAAAAGGTTTAAGTCATAAGCGAATGTCGTCAGAAATTATCAAGATTTTATACATTTCGTTAAAACTGTTGAAACACTATACATGGTTAATTTTTAGATAAAAGACACCGCCTTTTATTTAAAAATGTTTGAAAGTTTGAAATAACGTATTATAATTCGCTGTAACTTAATGTTGAATTTGACGTTAAATAAATGATCACTTATTCAAAGCATATGTATGTAGTTTGTCATTTATAATTACAATTAACGTTTTCCTTCATTTGTGATTTTTTTCTGCATAATATATCCGCGAAAAAACAATTACATATTATGTTATTGATTTTTCGCGGATATTTTTCGGTATATTCATGCCATTTCTTGTGCATGTTCGCATGCATTTTTTCATTTTTTTCCGTAGATTTTTTTATCAACCCTGGCAATGACTTTTCTGTATGATGTGATTTATTTCGTTTTTCATCAACTGCTTTTAACGTTTTTTTTTCTATTATTTATGCATTTTAATTATTTTCTGGTACTTATATAAATTTTTCAATATATTATTCAAAGTGGATGCAGTAATATTGAAGTTTTTTTGATTTTAAGTAGCAAAATGGATTTTTCAGAAAATCTTATTTTTATTTATTCAGAAATCAGTACTCAATGGATGTTTGGCATGAGGAAAAATTTTTTCATATTTTTTAGTATATTTACGAAATTTTTTAGGAACTTCTTATAATTGCATAAATATATAGAATTTTTTTGCTTCAAAGACTAAATCAATTCAATACTCAAGAATCTGAAGGAAAATTGAGTATGAGTATTATGATGAATTTTTTAGAAAACAGCTTTCCTGCATTATTTAAATATTTTGTAAACTCGTAGTGCCTCGAGTCTTTTTGGATCTTCATCACTATCTATACTTGGTAGAATTTTTCGAATTTCGATCGAAGTCGATATTAATTTTAAGTTTTCGACGCTGTAGGATCAATAGTTCCAAAAATTTTCAATTTATGATTGAAATTTTGTAAATTTGAATATTTGAAGCAACATAGTACAGTTTGTTGTAACCGGTACGCTAAATTAGACGTTGAATAAATTATCATTTATTTCAAGCATTTAATTTAATTTTGTCATTTCTAATTTGATTTTTTTTTTCATCATTTGTGATTTTTTTTAGCATATGCAATTTATGTTTCCTCAACATTCGTCGGCATATTTACGCCATTTCTTGTGCATATTTGCATGGATTTTACCATTGTTTTCTGTATTATTTTTTCACTATTACCCTCATTTCTTTCTAAATGGAGGAAAAAATCCGTAAATAGTACAAAACTGCGCGACGAAACCTAATTGCACGTGAAAGTATATTTTCGTGGCGAGATACGACCACCTACGGCCGGCTACACGAGCTTCCACTTTGCCCTGGCACTCTCGGTGCCACGGAAAACAACGGTCGCACAAATGTTCCGAGTGGCAAATAATTTTCGCCCCGTTATTACGCTCGCTCTGCGCCATGGGCCCGCTCGAGGTCGCGAAACTTTTTTTTCTCGTGCCACAAGATCCCCTGCATTCGCGCGCCATTGTTCTCGGTGACCGTTCCCGCGGCTGCGCCATTGCTCGTGCAATTTATTGCGCAGAAATTTCAACGAAAACGTTTTTAAACGTGATCCTCACGTCCGTATATGGACATATATAACTTTGGATCGTCGGTTGTGTTATAAATGCATAGATAAATGTGTTAGAATCGCATAGTTAAATAATTATAGAGTAAATAATAAATTATGCAATGAAGAAATAAATTGAAAAATGGCAAATAGGATTATGATAACTATTGATTGTTTTAATTTTGTACTTTCTCATCGTTTACTACTTTTTACAATGATTTGACTCTTAATATACCATGGTTATATATAGTTCTTTATACTGTCTCAAAGTATTTCACCACTTACTATCATTTCAATTCATGATAATGATAAAATTATTGAAAATTCTCGACTTTTAGAAGGAAGCGAAAAAAACATTCATCCTATTAATTTCTCTCATGTTCTCTTTGATGAAAGGAACTTAATTATATTAATTGTAGTGGAACCGAAGCGGTGGGAAAAGTCTATTATTATTTCACGCTTTCTCTGAATGGTTTCATGCATCGAAAGAAATATTGTTGGAACAGTGATAAATTAGAAAAAACATCGTATGTTTTTAAGATTTTCGTGAAAAAATGATAATTTGATGACGACTTTCTTGGTAATAAAATGACATAACTAATAATACACATGTTGTTAAACATCTTACGTAAAAATTTTTTTTCAAATCATATTCAAAAAATGCGTTGCCGACCATTTTCCCGAATCCCTTTTCCCGAACGGTTATTTTCCCGAACGGTCTTTTTCCCGAAGGATTTTCAATTTTCTCGAACGGGAAATTTTCCTATCAGCCTAATGTCTAGAAATGCCATGGTTACACATTTACAATTTTTAAATTTGAAAATGTTAATAAAAATTTTGAATTATTGAATTAAATTTTTAGATTGAATTCTTATATTGATTTAACGTTAAATTTCAAATTCAAATTTTTAAATTTAAAAATTGAGATAAAATTTACAGTTTTCAAATTACAGATTTTTATTTTCTGGGAATCCAGAAAATGCATTACTATGCATGAGATAATTTAAAACGAAGAATCTTTTTTGTTTTCGATTTGAAAATAGTTGTCAAAAAATGAGTATCATTTTACTTTCTTTAATTTTCGTATTCCTTATTTAATTTCGATATTTTTGAGACTTCTAACCTTCATATTTCGATTAAATTCTATCTTTTAAGATTGATACCACGATTTTTTACGAAATTTGTATTTTCGAAAACTCTGCATACTTTTTTTACTTCACAAAATATTCAAAAATAATATTTTTACGTGTCCTCCCCTTATGTCGTTCGTCCACGATTGATTAAACGATTTATCCACGTGATTTATGAATTCAATTTCCTCTGATCCCTTTTATTTACTGAAGGTAAAATTTCACCCCTTGTACACATCACGTGAACGACGCGTTTATTGAGCGTTACACTTTATTCGACCCACGACTTTGCGCTTACTTTGTTAGAATTATGATCCCTCGAGAGATTTGATAGCACGCAATTAATTCTTCGCAACGAGATTAACTACATCACTTTAATGAGTGATCGTCATAACAATGAACTTTTATGCTATCATTTGCGAGTAAGTCATTTATCACTAATTTTTCAAAAATAATATTTCTCTCATCAAGAGTGTAAATTTAATTGAATATGTCCAGATTGAAACTCATGCCACAAATTCTGCAAATGCAACGTGAAGCATGAAAAAACACCGTATTTACGGAGTGCGATTTTTAATTATTCGATTCGTTATACCAGACTTGTATAAATTCACGCGAGCGAGGCGACAATTTTTACTGCGACGCTATGCGCTTTATTTATACACGTCGTTTAATTAGTGGACGGTGTAAATTTTGGCAAACAGTCATTCAAAGCTATTAAACGCTGATTTCGAAAAAACGTGTTTTTCTATTTTCCGTTTTGAAGTTACGAGGTTTCGTAATTTCGAGGTGAAAAAATGTATTGGCATGGAGCAGGGATGAAAAATGGATGGTAGGAAAATTAAGAAACACACTGGGTTTGCGACAATACATTTGCAGTTGGCGTTTCGACCTTAACGTGCTCGTAAAAGCACTCCGTTGGCGTCAATTAACTGGCGCAGGAAGAGGGAGGTCGCGTGGCGATAAAGCACAGAAGTGACGCTTAACGCAATAGTGAATGCAAATTTCGTGAAAAATATTCCTAATTACGAGCGCGCAGTCAATTTTTATCGCCGGTTCTCGTTCGTTTGAGACAAGTACTTTTAGTTTTCTTGGTCTTTTTTGTAAAGGGTTATTGAAATAACTTTTTTGAAGAACACAAAATGAACACTATAAATAATGATGAACTGCATTGAAAGAAAGTTTGTTTATACTGAGAGAAGTAAATAAATTGTCCTTGCATGGAAAAATATTCAGCAAAATCAACGTAATTTAAATAAATGCTAGCTCGACTTGGTTTGCATTGAACAATTAGGTTTATGTCCAGGAATGCAACAAAAAACTTTAAAAAGTGGCAGAAAAAGAGTCATTAGGCTTGAATGCAGATTTATTTCGATGTAGAAATATGTACATGACTGAGAAATAAAAAATACTTAGATGAAAAAAAATTTTTTTCCCTACACGCATGTTTTCGAGGTTTTTTCGTCCCCGGAGAGCGGGTCTAAAAGTAGTCTTTTTTACACTAGAGCAAAAAATGGTCTTTTACGCCCTAGGGAGTCTGTTACGCCCTATTAGGGAAAAAATATTTTAAATACATAAAAAACTGATACCTACTGATTTGTATTTTAATTACATTTGCACCTACAGTGATCTGGATATTAAAAATTTTCTCTCTTCACCTCCCAGTGCACGAAAACCTTCATCACCAACAAAATCTAAAATTTAGTGTACAGGATTCGCGCTTCAAAAATCACAATAACCAACAACAGCATTTTTCACGCGCTCATGGACCATTATTCGCTTGATGCCGCGTGGGTTCCCCGAAAAGTAGTGAAACATGAGTGGAAAAATCGAGCAAAAAGAGCACTACGCGGAAAGGGGTGAACGGAGAAGGGAGGAATTTGCATTTTCTCAAAACAATCGTATCATCTTCGAACATCGGAGATTGCCTGGCTTCATAGCTTCGTGCAGTATGCAACCGCGGCCACTTTGGCCTGGCTCTGACCACACAGAGGCAAATGTACGGCCTCTCGGGGCCGTAGCGCCGCCGCAGCGGCTATAATATGAGCGCTTGCGAGATATATTTATGCGTCGCATTGTCTCAGCCCGCGTTTTGTAGCTGCATGAGACAACGACAACTTCATTCGGCCCGTTCGAGCCCGGATCGAGTTATGAACCGCGGATCGACGACTCTTATATACACTCGGTCAATATATACCAATGTCGCCTGACAAGCACCCCTTTACTTTCAACCTCCGCCACTTCTATGATGTTCTGGCTGGAATTTCTGACTTGATTTTGCATTTTCAATAAATATATTTGCGTAATTTACTTTGTCAGTTTGATACAGTGAAATTTTTACTAATTCAATTAGTAGTTGAGTGATTCACTATCGAATTAGTGGAATCCCACAAGTTAGCTAAAGATATAGTCAAATTATACTACATGAATTATTGATTAATAAGCTTACCTTTCAATTAATAAAATTGTTGAAACGACTTAACAATTAGTGAATTCATTACTAATGTACCAAATGACATTTTTACTAATCACATTATTAGTTTCGAATACTACTATTCAAATAGTAGAATTTTTTAAGTGACTAATGGATAAATTGATTCTCACTATTTTAAAAATATTTCGTGGAATTCTTTTTGTTTCAAACAACGAAAGTGTGAAAGCCTTCTGTTGATATTGAGGAAAGAAACATTTTAAAAATTGTGTAAATATGTCTAATGATTGCTTAATTTCTCCCATGTAACAATAATGAAAAAGAATTTGAATACTAGCTTATCACTAATTGTACTATTAAGTATCCACTATTCTCAACAGTATGTAATAATGTAATAATGTGATGTTAATAAAAAATTTTCGGTCTATTTCACAATTTTTGAGGAAATTTTTGTATTACTGCAGATCAGTTTTATAAATATACATGTAACTTTTTTCTATGAAATATTGTGTTCGTAGTTCTGTTTCGAACATTGTACTTTTCCAATAGAATTACAAATCTTTACAAATGCATTATTTATTGGTTGAATTAATAAACATTAATACAAGGATGAACTTTTTAATTTCGCAGCATCGTAAATGCGAATTATTCATGTAATTTACAGTAGATACTTACAAGATCAGTAAAAAAAGTTGTTTTGTTGAATATACCTAAATTAATGAGATACTGACCTCAAAATGAATCCAACTAGATCAAAATGATGAATGCCATCACTGAAAATACAATTTCCACTTAAAGCAAGAATTGAACCAGAAATGTATAAAAAAATATATATGCATGGTTTTTGCCATTATGTTCTAATATAATATGTGTAATATGAATATAATCGAATTATAGAAATGAGATATACATCACGTCACAACTATTTTCAATAATTATTATTTCAATAACTATGCGACAATTGTTTTCCTGGTTTCACTTCAATTTCGTAGGGTTCAGCATTGTAAAATTTTCACTTATTTTCGGTTAAACTGACTCAGAACTCTTTTGAAGTCTTCCCGAACAAATACCAATAAAATCAAGTATTCAACAGCTTTTTTGCACTCACTATTTCACAATAAAATTGTTTGGGATAAAGTCAAGTAGAATGCAACAATTTCAAAAAATGATAGTATGTATTCATAATTCTTTGCCGCAAGAAATTCAAGAAACGCGATGAATGAACATTTTCAATACCTTAAATACACCCACACCTACTTCACACTTGGAGAATAAACATTTCAGAATGTAATTACTAACAATTTTTTTTGGCACGTACAATCATCAATTTTTCAGCTAGCTATCAACAGCCTCAACATGGCCACATTCATTTTGTAGCAGTATTCACTTTAAATTACGATGGCAATTTCACTTATTTCGAATTAAAATGTGTATTATAGTTAAATTACAAATATTGCTTACACCGATGATTCAGGATAGTATAATGAAAACTTCAGTAATTTAACACACTTTTCACAATTTTTTTCAGGTATTCACTATCATATCGTAATTTTTTATATAATTCGTTCTAGAAATTCGGTTGGAAATGTTCTTACAAAAGATAAAAAGTAACAGAAAGTTCGTATGAAACGCGATTATTTGCATTATTCCTAATCATGGAGAATCGTGGTGCTTTTGTCGCAGTAATCCCTGAACCATTTCACAGATAACTTGCTCACGTTTTCGGTAACGTTGCTATCGTTCTCTATCGGGTCTTGCATGCACAACGGAGAATATACGTTCAAGTTTATCCACGCTGCATCATTAAAACAAATGTTGCTTGGCATGTTTTCCGAAATGACAAAAAACTCCTTTCTCAACGCTTCTCCAAAATATGGGCAAATGACGTTTTGTTGGTAATCGAACCTCGAATAAAAATCGAAAAATCCGGACAGCAACTCTTTCGTGGAGAAATTTCTCAAATCTTCTTCATGCCTTTTCAGATTTTCCAAAGCTTCAATTTTCCAATCTTTAAAAAAACAATGAAATATAAAAATTAATTTTAACTTTCAAAATCGGTGTGGAAGAAATCTGATTTTTCTCACCATGGGAATGTGCACTGAATTTCACTTTCAAAACTTGCAAAATATTCACATCAGGAATTTCCAGTACGCTTTGGAAGTAGAAAATCACCAGCCAGGAAATCGTAAAAGTTGTGATGTTTTTTGAATGGAAAAGCTCACATAAGAAAAACCATTTTTTGAGTAGCAAAATGAGGTATTTGCATTGTGGGTAGGCGTCGGTGTATAGTCTGTAAATTTGAATTGTTTCATCATCATTATATAATGTTCAAGTGTTCAAGTTATTCACTCCAATGGCATTTTTTACTAACTTGATGATTTCTGCCTTATCCACTTCAATTTTTGACCCAAATGCAAGGTTACACGTAATTTTCGAATTCTTGTGCAATAACTGTATTTTGGAAGCGCTTTTTTTCACGAAAATGTTTTTTACTTCCCAATCTGCATTGTCATGAAAAATTTGTTTCAACGAAGAAAGATATCGACTGCTTTCTTTACTTTTGATTTCATTTCGAGTATCTGTAAAATGATAAGTAAAATCTTTTTGATACAGTCGTAGGCTAAAAATAAACATTTTTTATGATGTACGATTAATTTGTAAAACTAGTAAGACATTTTAGGTTAAATGATATATATAGTGTTAGAAATAGAAGCAATTATTTATAAAAATAACTTTTGATGCACATATGCACGTGAAATTCACACTCACAAAGTTCATTCGAAAACCTTCCAGTGTTGAGAAAAAAGTCCATTTCTGAATCTCCAGAGCAAATTCCGTAAACCGTGGAACCCCCACAAAAAATCTCAGCTTTTTCGAATTTCTCCTTCAATGGTTTTTCGAAAGCTCTTACAATTTCTTCTTTTTTTTCCGAGAAAAAAATCCCAGCTTCCTCCGAAATTTTCAATAATTCCCTCAAACTTTCCTCGACATTTTCCAGTACCTGCGGAATCCTTATCGGCTCCGGCGAATCTTGATAATTTTGTTTTAGGAGATATTCGTGAACCGCAATTCGACGATGTCTTTCCAAAGTTTCGGGAAAACCTAGCCAAAGACCTCCGCATGGTCTGCAACTTCCAAAAATGAACGTCTTATGCAAATCAACGCACTTATTCTCTCCGAAACCATGGTGAGCAGTAAAAAAATGGTTCGAAAAATCGACCTCACAGTCAAATTTCAAGTGGCAAATCTGACACATGTAACGCTCGATGAAGAACCATGTATTTTCGATCATTTTTTTGATTTTGCTGAAAGACTCTTTGAGTTCTTCATTGGAAATTTCCACTTTGGATTTGTGAGAGGAACTTTTGATGTGCCTCCATAATATATCGTTTTTGTTTTTCAACGTTTGTTCGCAGACATAGCAAAATACAATTTTTCTGTTTTTCGATATAATTTTTTCTGCAGCTAAATCCAAATCGCTCAATTGATTCCGGAAATCTTCGAATTCTCTGTCTTTTTGTATTAAAAAATGCATGTTGTCGACGTGACTTTTTCCAACTAGGTGTTCATAAAAATTTTGCGGTTCAAACGAAATGTGTTTGTCGCAAGCGAGGCAATGAAAGTAAGAGGAGTTTTTGATGACGAACTTGAAGTAGAATTTGAGGTTTTCGAGTTCTTTGGGATTTGTGTAATAGACGTTTTGCGGTCCTGGTTTTAGGAATTTGAAAACGTAACTTTCGAGGCTTTCTGGAATTAGAGAGGTTATGTCATGTTCTCTTTCGATTTCTTGTTTCATAAATGCGTTCGCATTGCGTTTTTGAGATTTTTTCGGAGATAGGAAGTGCAGAAATTGTGAAAGATTTTTATCGAAGGAGTTCGAAATTTCTTCTGGGGCTGGTGGTTCCATGTCTCTTGATAAATTTCTCGGTTTTAAAATTCTTTTGTTCCTGTAATGTAATTTTTAACTGATTCTGTTTGGTGTAGAAAATTACAAGTGGATTTTTTGAAATTTATAAGTTGTTTTAAATATTTACGTCGAATTTCGTGAGTTTCAAAAACTTTTTATGATAAAAATGTGTTGTTATTGTGGTTAAATCTTAGAATTTTTCCAAAAAGTTTGGCCAATTATTAATGATTAATTACTAATTATCACTATTTCAAATAGTTTGCTTACTTTTGTAAAGATTTAAAGGAATATCAAAAATCGGTAATATTTCTTTTCATATTGAAATTTTTCTTTTTATCTTTTGGGACTTTGTGGAGTTTTGTGATTTCTTCTTATTTTTCAATTTTTCTTTAGCTTTCCGAAAATTCTGAGAATTTCAAACATTCACGAGAAAATGTTTTCAGTAACATTTTTGTTGATTTTGAAAGATGTTGACAGATTTTCAAATTTTGTCGACCTTGAAAAAGGACCACGGAATTTTGAAAAATTAAATGAACTTTTAAGCTCTTTTACTTTATTTTCAAAAGTGTGTTCATTTTCGAGGTGAAAAAAAATTAATTATATATTGCAATTTACTTAATCAAAGTTTCAAGTCATACTTGAAAATGCAACAATCAATTATACATTTTTACTTATGTTAATATCTCTGAGATTGTTTAAAATTTTACAACACTCGTAAAGCGTTTTTAACCAACGTCAAAAAAAATCATTCAAACCAAATAGAATCATCAAAATTGCGCTAGACGAATTTTTTACGTCACAATAAAATATTTGCCTTAATTTCAAAAAACTATTTTCTACAATTCTTACCTAAAAGTTTGTCATTTGGACGGGTTTTGAAATGATAATCGTATAAAATATCGTATTGTACACGCAGGTAAAAGCTTACTTTAACGCAGCTATTAAAATCCTCGGCTCTGCCTCGGATTTTAAGTCTTCGTTTCGGTAAAACAAGCATTACCCGCTTGTGCAGTAATATATAACTACAGTTTGAAGCTACTTTAACAATTTTTTATTTAACTTTAACAATTTTGATTAAACCTAAACCTTTTTTGAAAATACAAAACATGATTTTTTCAGATTATTTTTGGAATTTTCTAAGATATTATTCTGTGTTATTATCAAAAGTAGATCGATAACTTCCAAGCTTTACTACTATTGATATTTTTGAGTATATCGATGAATTTCGAAAAGTTTTGAATGAAATAAAGCTGACGAAACTAACTGATAATTTCGAAAATCGTTTCAGAGAATTCAGAAAAAAAGAATATTTTGAGTTTAATAATTTGATGAGAAATCACGATTGAGTATTAGAAACAGTTCTTCCACTATTTTTAAAAAGCGATATTTTATAGAAGAATAATTCAATTGCGTCTTTATTAATATACCTGATAATTTTTATTTATCAAAAAAATCATTCGTCTAAGAAATTTAGAGACTCTTTGAAATATAGGTAGAAAGAAGAATAATATGTTAATATTTGTTTAGAACATTGTCGTTGAGCGATGTGACTAATTTTATTCATCGATAATGTAATTTTAGTAAAATTATGATATATTTATTTATGATATTGAATCATGGTATAATTTTATAAATACCTAAACCTAAATATATATTTAAAGAGAAATTAAATGGCAAAATAAAACAAAACATGATTTAATATTTATTACCCCGAAATATTAAGATTAAAAAAATATTGTTTGCCTTTTTTCAAATTTATGATAATTGCTTTTCATAAATAATTATGTAATATATTCTTTTTAAAACATATAAAAAAATTTAAATTTTTATTTTTTTTTTTTTTTTTTTTTTTGAAAAGCCATACATGTAAAAATAATTTACAATTTATGCCTTTGATAATATGATTTCAAAATTTATAAGTCAATAAATTGAATTTGAATCCAAAAACAATATAAATTTCAGTTACGTATATATTATATTTCAGCCTTACATACATGTATAAAAAATTCTTTCCATTTCCATACGAAAGAGCAAAATGAATGTTTTACGGTTATGTTCTCAAAATCTTATTTCGGAATATCATATCCATGAATTTTTTTTTTAAAACGCCGGAAATTGATCTATTTTCGTCAAACATGAAAAAAATACAAAATCTGTTCGAAAAAAAAATTCAATTTACCTTTTTCGAAAAAAAATACAACATAAAATTATTTGTTTCATTTATATTGTTGTAGATTTTTTCACAGATGGATAAACCAAAAAAGTTTTGTACAGAAATGCTGAAACACTAATGAAAATAATGAAAAGAGACACATTTTACTATAATTACCAGTCCACTGGAATTTGATGAAATTCAAAAGTTGGTAAAACGAATAACTGTTCCTTGCCAATGTAGAATAAGTTACAAAGAGAACTGTAAATACTAAATTAAAATCGTAACTATTTTACATACTGACGATATTTCCTGCGTCTGATGCACTTCACATTTATCATTATACTGTTCCTTTTGTAAAAGCCATATACAAGATTCTTTGACCTTTCACGATCAACGCTTTGACAATATTTTCATTTTTCTTATCGAATTATCTATGATATAACGTTTAAGTGATAAATTCTGAAAATCACTTTACTGAAAACTAGCATCAAACTTCGTTTTCTTCATTTTGTACTGCGCAAAATGAAAGTTGTATATCAAAGAAAATATCAACAGATGTACCTTAGGTCATAAACTCGCATGTATTTAGATACGCAAGAATATATGAAATATGTATTTATCATGATAAATTTCAAAAAGTATTATGAATAGTGTACAATAAGAAATAGGATATACATGTACGATACAATTGATATAATACAATATAACTACAAGAATTCACGTTAATATAAAAATAGATATTTATGCTACAAGGGAGAAAAAGGATGATTCCAACGAGTGCAATTGCGCACTCGTTGGAATCATCCTTTTTGTCTCGTGTAGCATACAATATTTTT
>JAPYZL010198417.1:0-14988 GCA_030522825.1 Platygaster orseoliae | reverse complement strand
TTTTGCAAAAAGTGGTAAAGGACTTTTCGACTCGAAAT
Organism: Platygaster orseoliae; assembly: GCA_030522825.1. Classification (NCBI taxonomy): domain Eukaryota; kingdom Metazoa; phylum Arthropoda; class Insecta; order Hymenoptera; family Platygastridae; genus Platygaster; species Platygaster orseoliae. The sequence goes on along the minus strand of JAPYZL010198417.1, from coordinate 14,950 downwards.
TGAAAAAGGAATTCAGGATTTTTTTTTTATCGCGGACTTTGGGACACCCTGTATATTTAAGCTAACATTTCTTTGCATAAAAACTCGAGTTGATGCATCAATGATTCTGTAATTATTGTGAGGTGCTGGTTACTCATTGATGTTAACATGTTTGACCTAAGTAGAGCTGCGTTTTGATGTTGCGACATGCACTTGTGATGTTTTCAAGAACGTAGGATTTTGCCAACGAATCATGCTGCGATTCCAGTCCATCATGATGCAGCATTTAATGTGCAAATATGTCTGGAGAGTTCTAAATCCCATGTCTAGATCCGCCACTGAACGGTATAAAAACACCTCAGATCAATATCAAAATCTTCTGCAAGATCCAAAACAAGAGCCCGCTCTCAAATTTCGCTCTTCCAAAAATCCGTAAACCATCCGTCACTCTTTCGTCGAAATCACCGAAAATGAAAATTGAAAAATTAAGCCGACTCTGATCACCCGTCGAGGCAATAATTATTAAAAGTCGGCAAAGTAGAAAGCGGTTTCCTTAGAACTTGTACAACGAGTGCTCACCCCTTTATGTATAGATGGGCTTAAAGCACTGCAAGCACACGTATGCATAATTACGAAAGCTCCAATGTATGAAAGATGGCGGACGGAGGGTAGGGCTGGGCAAGAGCTGCTCTTGTTGTCGTCGATATCTTCCCTTCGCACGAGGTGAGCTTTTCCCCCCACTGTTTCTCCACCCGCCCCATACACGAATTTTCCGCAATTTTCACAAAAACTCAATTTTTCACGAAAGCGCCGATTCGTATCTGCCCAACCCTACACAAATGAAACGCATGTGTACACACATTTCATACATTTACTCTTACGTTGTACGTACAGTTACCGGGAATATGAGAATAATTAATTCGAGCGCTTCATCGATTGCTCAATTTTCGACGGTAATCGAAGCGAGTTCTGACTGTGCGTGCTTTTGGAAAATTGATAATGATTATATGTATAGCAAGAGACGTCGCGAAGGTCACGGGGGTCGTGGGCGGAGGGGACAGGGGAAGTCCCGGGAAGTTCAATGCGCACAATTGCTACGAACGAGACTTCAACTCCAGTGACTCGATGGTATCGTGCATGAGTGTTGGTTCAATTTGCAGGGTTGCTTTAAATCGCGGTCTTTACTCTCTGAATCATTACAGTGAATTTGCGCTACCCAGCTGAAAATAATCAAATGATTTTACCAAATGATTCCACCAATATAGTAATTCGTGGCTAATCTATTACATTTTCTAAATGGAATGACCAGATGGAATTTCCTGTTGGATAATCAAATGTTTCATTGTAAGACCGTTAGCAATTATTATCAGGAATTGTAGTTTTATACTTATGGTAACATTTTACAAACTTTTTACATTGCCTACCAGGTTTAAACATAGATACCCTACACTAAGAAAAAAAACCTAGTAATTTGTACTGTAAATATTGGGAAGATTAGTATATTCTAAGATATTTATAATATTATTTTAATTTTTCATGTATTATAGTACATTTAGCCATAAATATATCCATTTTTACCAGGCTGTATAGTAAAACGTAAAATATGGCAATTATAAGTTTATATACAGTAAAAAATACTAAATATATTATATTTTTTACTTTAGTAAAAAACAGTTCTCGATATAAATGATATGGGAAATTATCTTACATGATCATAATTTCTACAATTTTTCATAAGTTTCACTGTGCATATGTATAGTTAGATTTTTCTTCCAGTTTAGCAAAGTCTCAAGTCAAAACTTGTATGAAAATTCAAATTACTTATATAATAACTATATCAAATAAGATAGGAGCTTAACTGGTTTTTTCGTTGGTATTTGGTGAAATAAAATTAGATTCCGGATTTAATTTCAATTCAAGAAATGGTTTAAGATTTTCAAAGATTCAAATAGTCCATTGTTAGTATTTATGTTATTTTCGAACAGTTTTTCAAGTTTCTGTCGGCAATAAAATTATAAAACGTTCGATAATAAGAGAAGTTTTTATAATAATTAATCGGTTGTATAAGATTCCTAAAAAATTATTGTCAAAACATTTTTTCAAAGTTCTTTTTCGCAAGTTATTGAGTTTTTAAAATAATCATTTTAAAGCATCCCATTTTCTAAAATTTGCATGCAATTTTCCGAACAAAAAGGAAAAATGCACCTTTTTTTATTGTTGCCAATAAATCGATGCCTGTTATCAATTTTTCGAAAAACCACGTCTGTCAGCAAATTTGATTTCCGTCGAAAGTACATTATCCTACTCTGAAATTACGTGACTGTCATAAATCGAAAAAAAGTTGAATCATTTCGAAAAACTGTTGATAAACAAATTTATTCCATAAAAAAAATTTATTAATTCTAAATAGAGCTATCAAAATTTTTTTTCGAATTTTCAGAGAATTCTTGACAGTTATTTAAAAAACTGCGAATTCATCCAATTTTAACAGCAATTCATTTTTTAAATTGTAATTTTGAAATTTTTCATCTTACTTTCACGATTTCAAATAGTTTAACATGACTAAGCAATTGTTCCTAAATAAGTAAGAATTTTTTTTATTAATTTTTTTAATTACTTTTGTAATTAAAATTTAATCCTTTATTCTTCACAGACATACACTATAAAAATTAATGGTATTTTTCCATACTTGTGTATGGAAGTTTTTCCATATTGTATGTGAATTTTAAGAATATGGAAAATTTCCCATGGAAGTATTTCACTTTTCCCATACTTTTCCGAAAAAGTCCCATAATTTATGACAAGTTTTTATTTACAGTGTATAGAATTATAGCTAACAAATCGTTTGAAAAAATATCCCTCATAAGTAACCACCACAAATCTCGAGTTCTGTATCAATTAAACACCTTGCTACACCTATTTGAGGTATAGTTGTTATGAAATAGAGGTTATGGATAATATACTTGATTTCAGATGGTGATGGGCTCTCTTCTCTACTATTGCTCTAACTAAACAACCTTCAAAGACATTCTATCACCACTAACAAACTACTTAAAATAAACCCTCTCGACATATCTTGTAACCCTCATCGACAACGTCCTAAAGTCACTAATCTAGCCCAAAGACTAGCAAGCCAAGAGATAAATCTAGTCAAACAAAGAAGATTGATTTCGTCGGCGAAAAATGAAGCACTGCACACAAGTTGAACGAGACCTGTCGAAAAGTCCAGAAAATGCAATTACACAATCAAACATGGCTTTTGCAAGATAATTGCAATGACTTGGATGAAAAATCGTACAACATAGAATAATGGGATTATCTTAAAAATGGAACAAGTCGAGCTTACAGAACTCGTGCCGGTTCAGCACTCTCGCATAGTGTCCCAAGACATCGATGGAACCGACGCGCTGAAAGCTCTGTGGAGCTTTTCTCAAGAACCTGCACCGCCTTCGCCTTCGCCGATTGAAGAACCAACTACTCCAGGGGAAGAGGGAAAAGAGAAACGGGACGAAACAGCAAGCGTGGAGAACAACAACGAAGCTTGTCGGAACAACAACAACAGCAGCAGCAAAAAGTTCCGATATCGCTTGATATCGGAGGATGAAGAGAAAGACAACAAGGAAAGGGGCAAGAAGTACGGCTGCGTGGTATGTTCCGCGAGGTTCAAGGGCACTGGCGGCCTGCGCAACCATTACAAGGTTATGCACGGCGCAGGACCTAGCTACAAATGCGACGAGTGCGGCAAAGAGTTTCCTCTGAAGGAGAGGCTCAAGCTCCACGTGCGGACCCACACGGGATTTAGGCCCTACAAGTGCAACGAATGCGACAAGACTTTCGCGAGGGGCGGCCAGCTGGTTCAGCACAGGCGGACCCACAGCCAGGTCAAGCCTTACCAATGCAGCTTGTGCTCCGGTATGTTCACTTGCGCCGCCAATTTGTCGCTCCACATGAAACGTCACAGCGGCCAGAAGGATCACAAGTGCGAGATTTGCGGAAGAGGATTCGTGCGTCGGGACGCTCTCAAAAAGCACCTCGAGTGTCTACACCGCGACGTCAAAAGCTTTCTCTGCGTCATCTGCAACAAGACGTTCAAGGGACATCTCCCTCAGCATATGAGGACACATGCTCAGGACCGGCCTCATGGCTGTGCCACTTGCGGTCAGCGCTTCGCCCAGAAGTCGCAGCTCACGGTTCACCAGAGGACGCATTCGGGCCAGAGGCCTTTCAGGTGGGTCTTGCTTTGCTGGATTTTTTTGCGTATTCAGTTGGAAGAATTAGACTTGTAATATTGAATCATATGTGACGCGATCTGAAAAAAGAGACCTACTGTCCAAAAAATCGATTTTCGGATTATGATTGATTCTATAAGTTCTATTACTAATCTTTAATTGACACAATATTAAATTCCGAAATTATGGTTCTTAAACAAAACATCAATTGACAAAGAAAATAATTTACATGGGCTTAAATGGCAGTTCAACGCCTTCCACAGCGCGCCGTTTAAACTTTCACTTTTGTCGAGTAGATCCCTTTTGTCGGATCGCGTCACATATATGTGACGTGCCACGAAGAAAGGGGTCTAACGCAGAAAACTAGAATTTTACAGGGCGAGCGATAGAAGCGAAGGCCTTCAGGGCGAGCGATAGAAGCGAAGGCCTTTTTGAAGTGAAAGGCGACTTTTAAAAACCTGCCCCTCCACTTACAACTACGCTCTCACTAGTAGTATCGCATCGTCCGTGTTTCTCGCTTCTGTTTCTGCAAGAATGCAGTGTGAGTATATAGTAGTAAGTGGTGGGAGGTGTTTTCGTTGGTCCGTAGTCTAGCTCAGAAATATTGCATTTGCGGCCTTCTAATAAGCCATTTTATAGTTACAAATAATGCTTAAAAAATTTTTCTGATTTTTGTGTTAGATATAGCAACTCTGAAACTATCGATAGAGACCAAAAACAAATTTTCGATTTTTTCCGCGTAGCTCCCTTTCCTCGTGGCATGTCACATATGGTTTTGGAAAATCATAAAAGAATTCATACATTTCTTATATGGCACCATTATGTGACTTTAAAGGCCATATATGACTGGAGGCAGTCATATATGAGGAGGTTTTCAATCATATATGGTCATTAAAGTCTGATAAAGGTGCCATATAAAAAATTCCCAAATTTTTATAGGATTAATCCAAATGATTTGTGATTCAATATTACGAGGATAGGATTTTTTTAGGAATATCCCAAGTAGAAATCGTAACAAGTTTTAACTTAAAGTTTAAACTTAAATTCATTAAAATTTGTGTAAATCATAATAATTTTCCGTAATTTTTCAATACTTGCAAGTTTTTGAAATTTTTTCATAAAATTAAGAAAAAACCATACACTTATCCAAAAAATATGATAATGATCACAAAATACAAAATGTATATCGTCTACTTATAAAATTAACGACTACTTAAAAAATTTTCAGTTTTTTAATTTTTTCAAAATTTTGAAATTTTAAACATAACAAACACTACTCAAAGACTGAAGTTACACTGTTGCTTTTCATTAGGGTTTGGACATTGCGATGTCTTACTAAATTTTTGATATACTTATTGATTTTTGAAAAAAATTAAAACACGATTGATTTTTATTATTTTATACACACAACAAAAAGATGTGCTGTTTTAACACAACTTGATAAAACTAATTTTTTTTGCCGCAATTTCTAATCTTTTTTTTACCTCAACAAATAAACAAGCTACTGCCGAAAAAAAATTCGTTGAAACAGCGAAACATCTTTTTTTCTGCGTGTCTCATAAAAAAAGCAATACTCACTGTAAAAATTGAATGTCATTTTATGATGCAACAAAGTCAAGGCACGTTTTGAAATTCAAATATTATCTTAAACGTAGTCCATATTCACAATTAATTTCAAGCAGGGAAGTCTTAAATTAAGAAGATTCAACATAATTTGAGTAAATCATTTTTGATTCAAGACATATCCTCTTAAGACTTGTTTGCTTGAAAATAAATTTGAAAATGGACTAAATTCAAGATACTTTTCGAATTTCAAGTCGTCCCTTAATTTTTTTGCATCTTAAAATAAGATTGACTTTCTAGGGTGCTATGAAATTCTGTCACTATGTCGACAGGTGCCTCGTGTGCTGGCAGGCTTTCGCGCACTCGACAGCCCTAAAACTTCACACCCGACGTCACACCGGTGAACGGCCCTTCAAATGCGTCGAGTGCAATGCAGGATTCACGCAACTGCCACATTGGAAAAAGCACATGAAGTGCATTCACGGTCGTAACGAGCCCTACTGTTGCAAAAACTGCAAGAGCTTTTTTCGCATCAAGAGCGAGCTTGAGAACCACGAGAAGACGTGTTCCGCCGATTCCGACTCGGCGGAATCCGCCCAGGCGAATCTGGAAAATCCAGAGAGCACAAAATTTTGCGGCGGAATGTCCATCGAGAAGATGCGACTTCTGTTGGCGGTCTTGTTCAAGCGCATCTCCAAGCCCGAGAAGCTGGAGGAGCTCGGTTTCGGGAAAAGGCTTATTGACGAGATCCTTGAGGACTCGCTAATCGCCGCTGGAAAAGATCCCGTCAACGGCAAAGGACGAGACGAGTTTCAGGTGCTCAGGAAAAATTTGGCCATTTTTTTAGAGTGGACAGTGCCGCAGGAACACTGGAAGAGCTTTCGGAAAAAGCAGAAAACGCCGGAGCAGATCCTCGAAGCCCTTACGGCTACATAAAAGAACCATGATTTTGGGGTTTTCCCAAAATCTGCAACAGTGAAAAGTCATTTTCGGTAGAAATTCAGTTTCACTGTGGTTTTTCCAGTACTGGTTTATCAGTGGTCTTCGTCGGGAAAAAAAGGTTTTTACAGGCATTTTTTATGTCTGGCGGTGGGACTGAGCTGCTGTGAAATAGAAAAAGATGAATAACGAGTCTTATTTACGTTTACTAAATTCGGGATTTATTTTTTTCAAAATTCTTTCAAAATTGTAGAGGATTATAACGACTACAAAAGGAGAAGCGAAGAGTTGCAGTTTTTGCGGAACATAGCCGCCAATGTCTCAATTTGACTCGAATTAAAATTGTTTGACAATCTGTTGCATTACATACATTTTTCATTATAAATTTTTCTGAATTTTTTTGGTACGTACTTATTAATTTTTCGCAAGTTGTACTTTCGGAAAATCGGTATTCGGAAAAATGGTATGTAATCCTTATGGGAAACGGCAATGATGGCTTTGTTCTGTTTCATGACTACACTGAAAAAAAAGTATAGCTCCTGAAGCGAGAATCTAGTTCGCCACGCTATGCCGCAAAGTCGAGAGACGTATGCTAGTAGTATTTCGAGCCGCGCGGTGCGGCATATAGGTAACGTGGCTATGCTACGCAGCCGTGGACGAAAGCTTCGCGGTATAGGAGATATCATAAATACGCATAGGTGGAATAGGCATACGGCAAAAACTATGCCACGTATGGCTGATTTTCATATACTTTTTTTTCAGTGTAAGATGATGAAGGTATCGCGTTAGGTACAATCTGCTACTGTTTTGGGTATCCTATATTTGACTGAAAAAACTGTGTTATAGTTGAAATATTTCGAGATTTTTTCATAATAATTTTACTGAGCCTTTTCAATTTCCATCATGAAGAGTAAAGAGTATTCACTTAGGAATTCGTAAACAATATTTGAGAATTCGAAAATCAGAATATTGTAAATTAGATATGAGAAATGATTTTTTTATCGATCAAAAGTAAAAAAACTTTTTCACAGGAATTAGAAAAACTAAAACCTCTGCTTATGATATTGTTATTTCAAGTATTTTAAACGTTTGAGTCTAATAATTTTAAAAATAAAAAAATTCCTATGCAAATTTTTGTGATTCTTCGAGTTTGACACGTTTTTTATGATTTAGAATTTGAAAATTAATCTCTCAATGTCTGAATTTTCACACATAGAATTGTTATAAATTTTTCAACTTTGAAAATTAAAAGTTTTCAAGATAGTAATTTAAACCAATTTCGTTTCGAAAATTGAGTAGTTCAGTTTATTAACTTTCAGCATCCGGAAAATTTTTTAAAGTGCCAGAATGTTATAAAATATCGAACTATTGTTTGAAAAGCAACAAATTTACCAATAAAGTGAACTTTCATTTATAAATATTTATATTTTTCGAACCAAAACTTCGAAAATTTTGTGAGTTTCGAATTTAAAAATGTTAGAAAGTCTCAAATTTTACAAATCTTTGAAATGAAAACTTGAAAATAAAAAGTTTTAAACTTCAAAAGTACACGAGTTTCCACAGAGCTACAAATTCGTAATCCTCAATTAAATTCTCTTAAATTAGGAAATTCATCAGTGCAATTTTCTAATTCTCAATACTTTCAAATTTGTTCGAAATATTCCGACAAGAGAATACTCTCACGTTAAAACCAAAACTTTTGAAAATGAATCAAAATTACTCATATTGATAATTGATGAATATAGAAATCGTCAGTATCCAAAAATAAATTTTATCGTCATTTTCCGGCCCTATCAAAAAGAAAAATTGTGCAATCAGTTGTTTTGGCATGGTCGTTTTTAGAAAGTATAGGTTTTGTTAAGTTTGCAAAATTTTCCTTTACATAAGATTTTGATAACGTGAATTTTGCGGGGATTTCGAAAATATTTATAAATAAATTCAGGACTGATAGTTGAAGAAGTTGCTATTAAATTGCCATTACGTTGATTTTACATAAGTTTAAACACCTGCGGGCACTTTTGTGATAATTTTTTCACTCAACTCCGGCAAAGATTGCAATCAAAAAATTTTGCGTCGTCGTAGAACCCGCACTTGCATGTGATATAGAAATATTCAAAAGGCTAAGGCGAAAGTTCAGTTATCGCTTATTCAGCGTTGATTTTTTTCGCTACAACCACACTTGCCAAAAATTAGGTTTAAGCCAAAGTTGTGACACGTTGTTGTGTTTACGTGCTATGATTTGCGCAATGTCAAAGAATATTAGAATTAAGGACACGAAGACGGATTAGACGTGCACTAGTTTGAATGTGCTTAGAAAACTGTTGCACCGTGCAAAGGAGGAAAACGTCAAGTGGAAGGAATTTTGTCGCGAGCAAACTTGTTCTCACGAAATATTTATACACGAAAAAGTTACGACGTTTCTCAGTGCAAAATTCCTTTCACTCGAAAATCTCCCTCAAAAAAACGACAAAAATATTTCTCTACGAATTTAGGTAAGTGTAAGTGAATGTGAACCGACAATAATGCAAAAATCGCAAACTATCGTAATCTTGATTAGTGTTTATCAGCGTATAGATTATTTATACTGTATGTAATTTTAACCCTGTAAAGTCGCGTGTTACTGATTTTTTTTAATGTTGAATTTTCAGTCAAAAAATGATTGAAGGATTTTTTTTCAGTTTAATGGTTCGAAGTATATTTTTCAAACAAGAAATTTTTATCTTGAGATTAGCGATTGTCAGAATTTGAATAACTTACAATCCTATTTAAAAAATAAAACAATTAAAATTTTCAGTAAGTATAACAAGTCCTTTCATATCTTTTTTATTTTTATTTTTTTAGTTTATTTTTTATTTTTATTTTTATTTTATTTTTATCTTTAATGTGACGGCAAAATCCTACCAGACCTTGTGATATCTGAGTTAATATTAATAAATGGATCAGAGTTCAATGTAAAAAACTTTTATTTATGAAAAATTAAAAGTTTGAATATCTATTCATTTATTTAATATTTTTATGAATTAATTTATAAATAAGCTCTTCAAGTATATAATTAATAAAAAAAAATTGTTTTTTGAACATTTTTTCTAACGGTAGCTCGCGACTATTGGCAGTGGCGACAGTGAAAAATCGAGAAAAGTCAGCAACTCCTGTTTTCTCTACACAAAATCAACTCTAATCAGTTTGGAACTTTCTTATCCCGAAAATTGGTGCTAGTGAAATTCAAAAAGTCTTGCTCACTTGTTCTTGTTTTCACAGTCACATGAGAACGTTTGTGAATATCCAACTTTTTTCACCCCTTTGTGATAAAAAAAGGCAAGCATCAAAACATTGCTTTTTCGTTCGGCTTTGATGAAAGCATTCAACAACTTATTATTTCCTTACCTCGTTGAATTCTTGTCATACGTGCGCTGCTAAAAGATGAGATTTTCCAAGTTCTCGAAACGTGGCTGTTGCAATGAATGTTACGTTATCAAAATATGTGTTTTGCGAAAATTGGAGTTTGAGTTGAGAGGTTTGGAAAGTTTATCGATCGTGATTGAATAATGAAACTTCATTTATTCCTCGAAAGGTGCCATTTAAGTTAAACCTTTGTTTTTTCACAATCGTCAAAGTATTTGTAACGACAATGTAAGATCCGAAAAAGCACTCAAATACATTATCTTTGCAAAACGTCGACTCGTACAATTCTTGACAACAATAAAATAAATGGACCAAGTCCTAGAAAATTCATGACCAGGCGAATTATCGAACGCCTTTTTTAACGAGATAGTTATAGAATATACATATATATCATTACATTTATCACATAAATATATCACATCCATCACATTGCTCGATTCATACAATTAAATACAATTTCAACGACTGTACATTTTCCGTTCCATTCGTAATACTCGACAGTGAATATCAAGTAGCCTCATTTTTATGTAAATAAATAAACCCTATTTGAACAATATTTATCAAAAACGCAATATATATTTGTCAAGGTCGTACGCAAAATGGATTCCAGAATTTTTTTTGACATGTTGAGAACTTTTCCTTTAGTGGCATACGCGAAATCAGAAAAGAAAACAGATTTTTGGTAAATTTTAAATGAAGAAGAACTGAATCGAGTTTTTTGGAAATATTATTTGATTCGTGTCATGAAAAATTGGAAACTGTGATTTAAAAAAAAATTAAATTCTAAATAATTTTATTTTACTTTTTTTTCGTTATCCTCCCTACTGTAAGTAGATATTTGTTAAAATTGTAACAATTGCTTTATTTTATGAGGGTTTATATGAAATAGGATAGTACAGAAAAGTCTGAATACCCTACTGAAAAAATTCAATTGGAGAAATGGTCAGTTTCCCCAAGGACGTAGCAAGAAATTTCGTGTGCAAGAGGCTAAGGTTTGATTTTTTACTCGCATTTATTTCAAAATTATAATTTCATTAGAGAATTATAAATGAAAACTTTCTAAATTGCATCTTTCAAACTGTTTTAAATATCTCAAGTTTTAAAAATTTGTAAAATTCTAAAAATTGTCAAAACTTTCTGGACTTTCAAAATTTGCAAAATTGTTAAAAATCTTACAATGTTCGAAATTATCAACCTTTTTAAAATTTTAAAATCCGTAAAATTTTCGAAATGTCAATAATCGTAAATATCATAAATTTACAGAGTTTTAGAAACTTTGAAGAATCTGAAATTTATGAAAATATACAAATTTTTGACACTCTAAAAATTTTCGAAATTCTTTACACTTTTAAAATGTTGAGAATACTCCAAATTCTTAAAATTCTAAAAATTTTAAAAATCTGAAAATGTTTAAAATTATCAATTTTCTCAAAATTTAAGAAATTAGTACGATTTCTTAAATTTACGCCTTCTCCCTGGCAACGTGCTTGAGTTTTCCACTTGGATTTTTTCGGTAGGGCAGTTTTTGAAGCCATTTTTTTGTGTGGCACATTAAAAGACCGGAAAATTATTTCCGCATGACCCTGTATGTACTCGGAGAAAAGTTTTTCCGTGCCAGTAAAACGATTGAGGAAAATCCCTTCTTCAAGTCAACGTGGTTGTAATCCTTCACGAGTTGGGGTTATCGTCATCGAGGTTACGAGGAGAATCTGGGGAAGATTTGAGGGGTTGCATGGGGTCGTCTTCTTGTTGCTCGCTCATTTCCGCGGCTGAAGGAATGGTTGCGAGGAGGCGAACGGCCAGTTGCCGCGCCGGGGGTGGACTCGAAACGGGCTCAAGGGGCTCGGGTTCTTCTTCAGCTAACTGCCTTGTCAAACGGGGCTTCTGCCGGCAAGTCGGCCTGAAGGTAAAAACGTTGCCTTGTCAAATTACCGGAAATTTCGCCATTTGTCCAGGAAAACGAAAGTTTTATCAACTGGGGGCAAATAATTAATTCCACCCAATTTTCTTCTGTTTCAAGCTTTCGGTCATTTATTTGACCCTCTTCAGAAAAAATATAGTAATCCTAAAGTCACCATAACAAGTTCTGTACGATAAAAATCTCCATATCTATTCGAGGTATATATATATATATATCAAATCTCGCAATTATCGTCATATTACAAATCATAAAAAAACTTCACTGTCAATAATATTCAACAATATTCCGTATATATTACGTATTACCTATCATTATTTTTCATTTTAGTTAATATAAAAAAACATTAAATCTCTGAAACTTTTAACAAAGTGTCAAAAACATCTTCGATAAATTATTGGACTTTAAAGATCATTTGACAGTATTGAAACCAAATAAATAAATGACAGAACGTAATATTCTCATTTACCTCGGGGTCAAAGTTCGCGTGACGCCGCCACCTGTGGCGCCCCCTTCCAAGGAGGCACCGCTTGACCTGGAAATCCTCCAGGTGCTTGTGCTCGCGGTAGTGGCCGAACCGGAAGAGTCGTTGCGTGAGGAACTCAGGTTTGAATCTTGGGAGGGTTTTCTCGTAACTAGCCACGAAGTGGACGATGTTTTGCGTTTTGGGTCCAGCAACCTGTTGGATGCAATTAATTCCGCAACTTTGAAAAAAAAAACTCACGTTTTGCTCTATTTAGATTTCCTGGTTTTCAATGCAAAATTTGTCGATTTCTTTATCCTTAAATTTTGTTTTATAAAATAATCTTTTTAATTTTCAACTGTGAAGGACTAATTTCGATACAGTAGATGAGCTAGGCCGGTTCTGGTCTAGGAGTCTCCGAAGCTGGAACCAGCTTAGCTGATCTACTGTAAAGGACTAAGTGATAGAGGTACTATTGTGAGATATAAGAAGTTTTATTCTGTGAAAGTTTTTTTCTTTTAGCTGTCCTACAGTGTGTTCCTACCTTAGGGGTATGCCGCAATGGTGATGGGGCGTTTGTCGCCAGGAATCTGAACGCGAGGACGAAAAGTTCTCACTCGAGGAGACGGAAGAAGCACGTTTATGCTGTTTTTGCTGAATTTCGGCAATTTGGTAGGCGTAGTGGTCGTTGTAGACGTGGCAGGTACGAACTGGTTCTTTGGCGCAGGGCCAGAAGAAGAGGAGGTTGACTCCCCAACATCGACTGCCCCGACCGTGACTCCGATGACGATGTTCTTCAGTCATGTACAATAGTTATTTGTATATCTAGGTGCTAAAGTATGAGGTTATTCCCAGAGATATACACTTAATTTTTTATATCGAAACCATCAACAAGGCGAGTTGTTTACCTCAAAAAATTTCAGGTTAGGTTGGGCAATGTGTAAAAAAAACTTCAACTACTTTTTCGTCTTTTTTTGCGTTGCTTTTTGATTTCGACAAGGATAAAATTTGCGTATTCTAGTGTGAAAGCAAGTACCGGGATGATGGCATTCGTTTCCCCCGTCTTCCTCGTTGTCAAGGAGTCTGGCGTTGCATGTGCAGCACTGCTGTTGATGCTGTTGCTGTTGGTTGTCACTCCGGTTCTCTCTGGAAGATCTGTCAACGAGGCTGTTGGTGTTAGCTGGCGTGTGCCGGTTGCTGAAGTTGGAGCTGTGTCGGCAACGCCCGATTCCACGGGTTACCCTTGACTCCTCGATGGCCTTTTCGAGAGAAAATTTTCTTTTTCTTTTCAGCAAATAACGAGATCACTGCACGTATTGTTTCGACGCGAGATTTTTTTTTGACATGTTTTGAAAATTGAGAATGTAAACCTGATGGAATTTTCGGGAATTTTAAGAACAAATTATTGAAATGTTATTTAATATGTTTCACTGTTGATCAACACCAAATTTTGTATATTTATAATTAGTCATGTGATGAATTTTTATTATAAATTTATTTAAATAATACATAATAAATATAATTAGATCCATAAAAATAATGAAATGGAAGTGTAGTGGAATGAGAACGAGAAAATGCAGTCTACAAAAATTAAATGAACTGTTTTACTCATATTTCTAAAAAAAAAGGTATAACATTCTATTTGCATCAATAACCTTAACCAGAAACATTCTGGGTCGTAAAAGCAGAAAAAAATTATGAATAACTTACACGTTCCTTAATTGTTGAGTTCAAGATGGTAAATTTTTCGAATCAGAGAACCCAAGAAGCTTGAAAACTAAAAAATGGAAATTCAGACCTATATAGCTTGTGACATTTTTTCGATCAACATTGAAAATGTGATAATGCACGTGGAATAAAACTTTGAGTTCTTTAAAAGAAGGATTATTTACAAAAATAACGACGAATCTAAGTGATATTTCAGAATGTATAACTAACTGACGAGATACCTCGAAGCTTAAGGGAGCTTCCATAAATACATATCACAGTCATAGGGGCGTGGGAAGGGGGGGGGGCAGCTCATCCGTTGCAATTTGCACCGGAGAGGAAGGATGGGTAAAATAATTAATCAATAATATGATGTTATAAATATTTCTCAATGAAATCTCTAAAATTAATAAATACACTCACGATATTCCTGAACTTGACAGAATTGATTTACAATATATTATTATTCCTACAATAAATTTATAGGAAATGATAAAGAAACAAAAATATTCAGGATTGTTGGAATCGAATGAAAATATGAAATTGAGCGTGGAATCAAATTTTATTTCGGTATCTATCTTATTTGAGAGTTTGTGAAAAAAAAAACGATTTTCCGGAATTAAAAAAAAATTCTACAGAATTTTACGTTTCTATCTTATACGAGGTTTGTTCAAAAAGTATCGCGAATTTTGAATTTTCGCGGGCTACGTATGTTCGATTTTTGATCTTTTGGTGGCGTTATGTTGGTAC
>JAPYZL010198398.1:0-12070 GCA_030522825.1 Platygaster orseoliae | reverse complement strand
TGGCTGAAAGCTTGAATAAAATGAAAATTGGAAATGAACACTGAATTGGTTCTATTCATTATAAGCTCCCAATGATCGAGATAGTTACGATTATGAACGTGTTCTTTTATTTTTAACTCCATTTATGAATGTACTTAAAGTACCTAAAAGCGACCATTGCAGCACTTACTTGCACCTCTGAAAAAATGCTACAATTCAAGTTGTCCGCACAAGCCACGAAAGTGATTCTTTTCCCGGCTGCGGTATGTAAAAAAATTTAAAAAATTTGTATTTCGAGAAGCGTATACATAATACGAGCCGAGTGGAGACTGCAGACTTGCAGAGGCGAGATGATATCTCGGTGCAGAGGGGGGTTGGGGAAACGATGATAAATCCGCGAGTACCCGCAGGGGGGGAGAGGGGGTGGTGGCAGGAGGTTGTTCCACCCTTCCTGCCCCCGGGGGCCCCTTTTCCACGAGTCTGTAAGGCCTCCTCGGCGGGCCTTTGTGCCCCGCTCATCGCCCCTGATGCTTTCGCTGCTGCAGAAATGTAGTCTCGGGGAGAGAGAGATCGATGACACCTGCCGATTTATCTGCGCATTATATTGATTTTTTATGATGGCCCCTCGGTCGCGCGGAAATTCTCGCGCTTAACCCTTCGATTCCCTTGGGCTATCGCAGCGCAGCGCCGCCAATGTTTTATACGCCGGCAAGCAGCAACCCCCTTTGAGTTATGGCGCGAGGTGCGTAGCCTGCGTGCTGCGGGGCCCCATCGCGGATCTCATATGTATACTTTTAGAACAACCCAAGTCCATGGGCATTGTTTCACTCGAAAAACCATTATTGTATTTCGAATGTACAAGCTAAACCTCCGCGGAAATGGAAAATACCATTATACGACACTTTTTCCAATCCACTTTTTCCACTGATCATTTGTTCCACTCATTCTTTTTTCCGAATTAGTGATTTTTTTTCATTGTCTGAATGAAAAAACTTTCAGAATTTTCCGCACTTTTTCTGCATTTTCACCATTCGAAGAATCTCCTTGTATTTTCATGTCGTTTTATAATAATTTCTAGAATTAAGTGTTCTAGGATTAAAAGTTTCATTAATTTTCATACACATGCAGCATTTTCTTGAGTTTTTTAAATCACAATAAACTAATTCATTTATTTACACGAGCTAAATTGGTTTTTGAGTGTATATTTCTCAGAATCGTACATTTTTTCTTCCAACTGATGTTACTGTGATGCAAATTGTCATTTTCCTGCAATCTGAGCCAAACGTTTCTATTGATCCTTCCGCGTAAGCCTTATAAAGGCCATATCCAACGATTCCGAAATGGGGTTTTACGGAATTGGCCGAATCCCTTTAAGCATAGAGTCGTTACCGAGTAATCGCGCTTCAGAGAAAAGTGGATTAGCCATGAAGCACTGGAGCTTGCCGGTCGGATTAAAATGTCTCGCGATCGGCGCGTCTTTTGGGGGATTACCAGGCGATCGCCGAGTTACATGCCTCGTTCTTCGCCAAAGTCGGCTTTCTCGCAAAAAATGCCGCCTCTTGCTTCGCATTCTTTTCTAATCACTTGATCATTTCCCATACTCCATACATCATTCTTCTAAAACGCAACTATAAGAACACGTTTATAAATAATCTACAGTCACTTCTCCTATTTGATGTAATAAAATACTGTAAACTGGTTACCTAACCTCACCTAACTCAACACAACTTCATTGAAAATGTTCAACTTATGTAACTTTGTAGACAATTGTCACAAAATTTCTATAATATCATCTTCATTTTTTAAATATAAATGTCATTCGAATGAACGAAATCATCATGTGATCTCAAAAGAAGTCATTAAAAAAGGTTTTTTCCTGTCCAACTTGAACTTCATCCATTTAATAGCAAGTTGGCAAGACTGCAAATAAGCCTGAAGCGTTTAGAGCACGAAGGAGCTTTTTTCACGACGCAAGTGCATAAACACTGTTTTATTATACAGTTTTTTTTGTTTAAAAGCGCCAGAATGTCAGTTATTCGCGCGCTGATAAGCGATGGATGAACGGCGAAAGCTGGCAAGGATCGGGATAAGAAAGAAAGCGCCGGCTTTTTTCTTCGGGCCCTTCTTGCCTCTATTGCTTCTTCTCCGTGACAGCGTGTAATCTTGGCCCCCTATATATATATATATATATATATATACCTACATATAGAAAAAATAGAAAGAGAGTACGAGAGAGAGAAATAACAGGTTCTTTCCTCGTCCATTCTGCGACGTCAATTTCGCGATTCCTGCTATTTCTGTACACTTTTTCGACTCCCTCAGCTTTTAGCTCTACTTTTTTGAGCCTTTTCACGAGAAATTTCAAACTTGAACGACTTTGTTATTTCGCTTCTTTCAAGAGCAACCTATACGTGCAATTTTGGCTTGCCATAAATTTCTCCACCGTGAATCCCCATGTACATTGTACGTGCGTTTTTTTAAATTGCCCCTTCGGCACCGCTAAGACAGCCAATACACAATTTCGTATACTTGGCCTTTGCCAAGTGAAGAAAAAAAAAGCAAACGCGCAAAGTTGATACGAAAAGGGATAAATCATAACGCGGCGAGCGAACGCGAGATAAAAATGACGCAGTGCAGAGGTGCAAGAGGAAATACGCACGGATAATCGTAAATAAGGACGATCGAGTAACAAGGCTCGAAAAAACATAAATTCCACGAAATTGAAAAAAGTTTACTGCGAGGAAAGAGAGTCAAATCGAATCGATTTGAACGAAAGGTTTGTGGTTATATTATTATTTTGTGTCAACTACCGACTTTTTTGGAAAAGTATATTTCTTTCGGGATTTTATAACTTGTAACATAACTTAACTTTTAGCATCGTTAAAATAATTAAAAAAGAAATACAAAAAAAATTGGAAAGAAAGGTGGAAAAAATAAAAAGAAAAAAACCAAAAAAAAAAAAAAAAAAAAAAAAAAAAAAAAAAAAAAGAAATGTCGAGGTAAATGTGAAGATGAGAGAAGAAGAATGTAATAGAAATGTCATCGGGTACAAGCTCGCGGGGGTAGGATATAATAGAGTCGTTGAGAGGCGAAGGTTTCATAAATCGTAGGCATTAAGAGTCCCTATATATCAGCAACGTCGGCGGCTATAACCCAAGGAGCAGCTATTGATGGGACGAGTTTTGTCGACGCTTTCAAAAGTTGACATTCCTCGCGGCGACGCTAATGGCCGGCCAATAGAATTCGCCACGAAATATATGCCACCTGCTTCGCGCGAGGCACCGAAAAGCACCGCCAAAACCCACCCCTCTTTCCACTTTACCAACTTTACAAAATTTCCAATTATTTCATGCATTCAATCAAAAAGCTGATTAGTAACTCTTCATCATTTTTTATTATTTATCAAATAATCAATAGAAATACAAATAAAATACAAATGTATCATTGTGAATGAGTTGAGCTTTTCGCAGCCCACTACATAAGCGCATGTTTATTTTATTCTGAGAGGGCTCATTAATATGTTAATTAATGTCCGTGACAATTGGCCAGCGCGCCTTAATTGGCCTCAGGCGACGGATTTCGATAAAAATCAAAACCGCTTGAACATTTTGACGCTGGTCATAATTGCAGTAGTAAATCAGATTTCATTCTGAGATTTCATGGCGTTCGAAAACTAATTTTCAGCGTTTCTCAATTAATTGTAGAAGCTTCGTCCAAACTCGTACTATTTTAGTAAAGGTGTGACTTATTGTGCGTTTTATTACTCGAAACGAGCGTTCCTCAAAAATTCCCATGTTGGATTTTTTCAATTTCACACTTTTTGCTGTTCAAAAAACTTGACGACTTTAATGCAATAATATCATATGTATTTTTTTCGTGAAAGTGAATTACAAAAAAAAACTTTTTCTGTCGCGGTAGTGAGCAAAGAACTTGAAAAATTTTTAAATCTAATGACCCCATTTATCTCCCTAAAAATCGTGAATTTCCACTCGAAAAAACATTGTGAATCGGGTAAAAAAATATGTTGAAAAAAAAGGCGACAAAAGAAGTAGGTAGTATGAAAAAGGTGATGGGAACGACAAAAGATGGCGATCGATACAATTGGGCTCGTTTGCGATGGGGCATTGTGCCGTAAATGTTGCAGTACTTAGGCCGTGAATCGGTCATTTGGGTCGGGCATTGGCGCGATCGACAAAAGATGGTGGCCCACAATGGAAATTTAATTAAGCGTCGAATATCGTGGCGTCACGCTCGCAAACCGCGGTGGCGACCATGCCCAACGATGCCCACGAAAATCCGAGCGTGGCCAAACAACTTTTGACCGAGTTCTCTTCTTTTTTTACACTGACTCGGCCGTTCATTCCCTCCAAAAACCCTTCATCATGCAAATCTCCTTTTTAGAGGCACAAACAAAACAGTAGTGACATTAATTTTTATTAAATAATAAGAAAAACATCGTAGTGCAGTAAATTCGATACCTATTTGTTTGGAGCATAAATTCGAGTCTTGAGAATAACATCAAGTTGTCGCGTGAATGGAAAAGTGCGAGAATTTATCGAGAGTAACAGAAACTCGCCAAGTGTCACGAAATATTACAGCGCGACTTGCAACGTCGCGTGACAAATTGATACAAATAATCGAATGATTCTCATGAGTTAATGGGGTATTACGAATAATACGGTCTTTTTTCGAGGACGTGTAAAACCGTATGAATTATCGCTTCGAGTCACGATCAAGTGTAATCGCAAATTATGGAAATTTATGCGATGACGGTTTTTTTCTGTAGCAACTTGGAATATAGTAATATGGGAGGTATGGGAAAATTTCCCAATCAACTTTTCCCAATGGACACTTTTCCCAAAAAATCCTGTTCCCAATGAGAAAAAATTTCCCAAAGTACTTTATCAAGTACTATAAAAATAACACTGTGGAACAAAATTTAAGTTTGAAAAAGTGGATGAGTTCTCATTAGCAAAAATGGATAGTAGATGGCCCCAAACGCATATATGTCGGAGCATTTTCAAAAGTGAGCTCTTGTTTACGAGTAATTAATTATTCAAAATTCTAAATTGAAAATCGTACAACTTCCTCAATTTTCATCCAATTTTAAAAACGAAAAAAGTAAAATCGCCCTTTTAAATTAGGGAACCTACTTCTGCTGAAAAAGTTGCGGAAAGTTGCATTTTCGGGAAAAAGTCATTAATTATTCATTTTCATTGAAATTTTTATTAAAGTTTATTTATAATATTAAAGAACGTAAAATATTAAAGTTCATAAAATTTTTATTAAAGTCATTAATTATTATTCCCGAGAATGCAACTTTGCGAAAATTTTAGCAAGCTTTCAAAAAAATGCAACTTTCCGCAAATTTTTTAGCAGAAATAGGTTCCGTAATTTAAAAGAGCGATTTTCTTTTTTTCGTTTTTGAAATCCGATGATAATTGAGGGAGTTTCGCGATTTTCAAATTAAAAATTTAATCATTAATAACACGTAAACAAGAGATAACTCGAAAATCCTCCAACATATATGCATTTGGGGCCATGTACTATCGATTTTTGCTAATGAGAGCTCATCAACTTTTTCAAACTTCAATTTTGTTGCACAGTGTAATATATTTATTGTAATACTGTTATTACTATTATTAATTATATTATTATTTATTGTTATTATTGTCATTACTACTATATAATTATAATATTTCAATTTTTTTCAAACGCAAATTGATTCAAAACGAACTAATGACAATTTTATTCTAATTTGTCAATATACAAAATATTTATTCATAAAATGTATGTAAAAAACAATGAAGTTTAAATAATTTCAATAACTACAATGATGATCAAATTTATTAAATATTTCATTAATCATATGTTATAATTATGCAATGAAAATAAATATTCTACAATAATAAATATTAATTTAATGATCTCAATAAGTAAAAAATTACCTGAGAATTTATAGTAATGTTTGCATTTATTTAAGAATTTTCATTAGTGATAATGTAATATTTTGGACCATGTAATCAAAAATAAAGTACTTCGAGTCATTTAGAGTCTCGTTTCGCAGATACCGATTTTACTGACGAGGAAAATTTATGTAATGATACAGACGTTTTTATGTATTTCCATTTGTTTTTATACTGAAATTGTTTTTTTTTATTTAATTGAGATATGAAAATAATGCTTGCACGAACCTCATCTTGTTTCAAAATTTTCGCTACTAATTAAAACTTTAATTTTTAAATAACCTAACCTAACCTAACCTAACCGTGAATATTGTCTCGCCGCTGGTCGGTTTTCGGAGCGGTGCTGTAGTATAATAATATAATCCGTGGCCAAGAGCGAAAGGTGGAAGGTTCTCAGTCAGCACAAGAGCCTAGTAAAGTTGGTGTGCGAGCGAGGGAATAAGAGCGAGAGAGGAGGCGAAAAGAAAGAAAGTCGTCGAGAAGAGAGAGAGAGAGAGAGAGAGAGAAGAGAGGGGGCAAGGTGGATCGCGGATTGAGTCATTATGCCCGCTTGGAGAAGACCCTGAAGACCACAGGCCTTGATGCGGCAACGGCTGCCATCGGCATCGTGAAAGGGAACCGACCGGATGATTCAACGTGCACGGACGGACAAAGTAATCGCGATGTCTATTTTCTTCCTCTTATGCGCCTCCCTCCCTCCCTCCTCCGACTCCCTAATCTTCCTAAGCCTTTCCAAAACTCGCCAATTTTTATTTCGCAACGACATCCCAAAACCATCACAGTTGATGTTATTCGATTCGTTTTAAAACTGAAATGACCCCAAAACGTTCAACTCACGAATTCTTTAGACAATTTTTTAGCCGCCCCGAACAAACAGCGGACCGAAAAAAGAAATGCCGAGAAGAGTAAAAAAGTGGACACACACTGGTGACATGAACAATTGCATAATTCGCATGACAGGTACTTTATACGAAAAGAGCTGGTCGCTGACAAGTGGTATCCGCACTACGCGAACGTGACGATGCGCTTATTTAGATGTAAGAATTTCGATTGGGTCGTAAAAACCTTTTCCCAGGGACAGGTGCTGCCAAAGAAATTTCATCACCCGTTCAAAAAATGTTTTTCGAATAACATTCTGATTACGTATTCAAGCGTCATTCTCATGATGATGGAGGAATATAATATAGAATTGAGAAAAAGACTAATGTCACTGGTTGGCGAAATGTGGGCCTGTTTTTTTTATTATTTTTGCCGGGGCCGAGAACAAGGAAAGCGGCTTAATATTTAATGACCGCGGGGCGTAACAAATGCCCGCGCCGGGTTCATTACGAAAGCTCTCAATGCATGAGCTGACATTTGTAACTGACATTTTCATGAAATGTTGCATGGAACGAAAGGCTCCTCGTGCCGCGATCGATTATAAAAGCCTTCTAATGAGATGATAATTACGCCAAGATCTGCTTTTTTGTAATTTTTCCTTTTTCAATTCGCCACGTTAACGCGGCCGCAAAATACGATCGGCAACAATGATATTTTAATCGCGTTTCAATGAGCGCGATCGTAAAGAAAGCCAGGCTAATTTAATAGTGACCATGCAGGGGAAAAGTGCGCGCCTTCCTTGAACGGCTCCCAATAAAGTCGTTTTAAGGCACCGACTTTATGGTCACCACAGCCGTATAACACGTTCATTACAGCCTTATTTTCTCGTGATGAGAATGCACACGTACGTACAGATACTATTAGGATACTATGTTAAAGATATACTAATAATAGTTCATCGTTCAAAAACTCAGATGAATTTGAGATTGATATTTGTAGAAGAAAAATTAAACTGACACGCGGCATGATTCATGGGTTTAGGTAGCGCGATGATCAATCTTCGGAAACTAACGTCCGGATGAGACGTAATAAAATTATCATGATTTCGTCGTCATCATCATCGCAGTTTACAATGAGATACTCGAGGAAAAGATGGTTCTCCAGAGATAACTAGATAATATGAGTCTACGCATTTTTCACGATTCTCGGGCCTGAGAGTGGAATTAGAGTTGAATTCTTCGTCAAGAGATAAAGTGATGAGCAGTAATTGCGAGTTTGTGAATTTTTTTCACGCTCTGGGAAAAGCAATTCGGATTCGTAAGGATTTTTATTTAGTTTTACTTCCTTGCAAGATGATTTTACAGGATTTCAGTGTAGAATCATGTGCGTTTTAAAATGATAGTGAACAAAATTTTAAGTCCGCTTGCATAAACAGTCATCTAATAATTCGACAATTTGAAATTTTTATTAATTTTATAAGTTGATAACGATAAATCGCGAGCTTTTATAGCGATAAATAGTGCCTTTCAGTGTTACCAAGAGCGTTCTAACTTTCCGTGCACGATTCTAAAACTGTAAAAAGGGCAAAAATGCCGCGACATCTCGATTCGTGGGAGAAACGCAGGAAAGCTTTGAGACGCGACAAAGGTCAGTGCGGGGAATGCATGTAATACGCAAGAATAAATACAATTTGCGGAGCGCGCGAAGCTTTAAGTGGATCATTTGTTAAAAGCCAGGGTATTCCTGCTGGGGAGCGCGAGACGCGAGCATATCGCGACACGCCTATTGATAACCACCAAGTCCTTTCTCAAGCGAATGCCGCTCCCCGCAAATTATGAGCTTCAGATCTCATTTTTTCATTATCATTTTCCGCTATTCATTAATTCACTACTATTTTGTCGAGTCTTTCCTATAAATGCATTAAGACAGGAGTCACTGTCCATTCAATAATAATCAACGCTTAACTTATCTTTTATAAATAGTTGATAATTAAAAAATGATTTATTTTGATTGTCCATCATTTTTCAACATTTTTGAAATTCCTTAAATTTTCAATAATTTCAAGTTTTGGTAAAACTTGTAATATTTCAGAAAAAATAAAGAAATTCAGTAGATTTCGTAAAATTACTGAAAATTACTGCGAGAGATTTTCAATAATTCGGAAAAGTTTTGGAAAATTACCAACACTTGAAAGAAAGTCGATAAATTCAGTAGATTTAATTGAATTTCAGAATTTTTCAATAAATTTACATACATTTTTTAAACAACTCCCACGAATAAAATTCTGCAACTTGGACACCTTAACCCCAGCACCATTTAAAACCTTCCCAACATTTCCCCATTCGCAAAACTCCGCCAATCACCACAAATCACGAAAACCGTTTCTCGTAAAATTTCAAAAAAAGCTTCCTCGAAAATTGGTCCCGCTTTTCCGTCAAGCAATTTGGGCCCTAACGAGGAGGCGCGATGGGCCCGAAGCGTCGGGTTTTACGAGATCGCGCGCGGCAACAAATCATTTTTTTCAAAAAACGAATGAAAAAAATACACCGTCGAGGGGGTGGGGGTAAGCTCGGGCCTCAAAGGGCCTTTTTACTTGTCGAGTAAAAGAGCTGCGGAGATTGATTTCGGGCCCGCGTCCGCTCCCAAGCTTCTCGCAAACGTCCACATGTCGAGCGCGAGATGTGCGTTGATCCTTTCCTCCTTGACCCCCCCCCCCGCCCCATCGCAGAACTAACCCTTCCCCCCCCCCTCCGCGTACCCCCGCCCCCGCAAATTCAATGCCCATGCAAAGCAAACGGCGGCCGAACGGCTGTCAATTATCCGTTATATACGGTCCGGGGCCTTAGACCCAGCCTTTAACGACTCGCCAACACACTCCTTTTCTCTCTCTATTCCATTCTGTTTCTTGCCCTTTTTTTATGTACCTTCGACCTTTTTTTCCTTCCTTTCGAATACTTGGGAAAAAAGCGTTTTTGCGCGAAACGCTCAACGATTTATTTCATAATAGGCAAATTCTTTTTGGGATGAGAGAAGACATCTTCATCTTGTTATTTTTCTTTTTTTTTTCACTGAAACAGATTTTTGTTTCAACTTGTATAAAGTTTTTTGGTATCAAAAAAGAAATACAATATTCACTCATATTCAACAAAATGAATTATTCTTGAAAATCAACTGTTTATCAATAATTTTTACCAAACTCAATAAGCTCCAGATGTCAGCTTTTTGATCCTCT
This sequence comes from Platygaster orseoliae, assembly GCA_030522825.1. Taxonomy (NCBI): domain Eukaryota; kingdom Metazoa; phylum Arthropoda; class Insecta; order Hymenoptera; family Platygastridae; genus Platygaster; species Platygaster orseoliae. The sequence continues at coordinate 2,074 of JAPYZL010198398.1, read as the reverse complement.
AAAATAAAAATCTCGAAATCGTCGATCAAGTTGAGAAAATCATTTCACAATAACTCATTATTTGTTCGTTGTAGAATTTTGAACAAACTTATGAAAAATAGTGTCTGATGGTTGAGGAGGAGGGAGAGCAAAAATTCTCGCGGGTGAAAACGGGTTCTCAGCCCAGCTCGTAAACGGCGACTCGCAATAATCATCATTATAATGAGGGAAAGGGGAGAAAGAGAAAGATAGGGGAAAAAAAATAAAAGGAAGGAAACAACTGTAATGACTGACGAATAAACAGCGAGAACGAAACCGAAGAAAATGAAAGAGTTGCGTTTTGTTGGCAGAGTCAATGATTTATAGTGCACTTTTGATATTCTTATCTTCATTTGAAAAAAACCTCAATTTCTTTCCATACATACAACTATAATAAACACATGTGCATTGAAATATATTTAATGTAGAAAAGTTATAAAAAAAAGGTTGAAAAAAAAAGAGTCTGAAGACAAATAGGTTCACTGTTTGAGTGATTGATCAATCCATCTTTCTATGATAATCGCAGAGTAATTAAATCTAGATGAGTGTTCCAGAGCGGGAAGATTATGATTGATCAGCAATTTTTTTGATCGATGCCGAACCATTCTGTTTGAAAAATCGATCGATCGCGCTGATATTCCGGTGAATTATGAAGCGATGCAAAACAGTCAGAAAAGATTAGAATGTCTTTTTGAATGTCTTGAGAAATGATCAATCGAGGAACGTGTGAAAAATCATTATTCAAGGTGGAGCTGAGGTATTCGAATGAAATTTTTCAAATTCTAAAAACAATTTTAAAAAATCTCGATAAATGTTATAAATTGATGGCTTACACTCGACCGAATAAATGACAGTCGTTTTGCTGATTCCTCTGATTTCGCACATGATTTAGCCGCGTTAAAAACTACGTTGTATATATGCAACAATATTTTATTGAGCGATGCACTGAGACGACAACTTTATCCAGGGTAATTACAGCACAATTAATTATCGGCGGGCGCATTATCAACACACTCGATGTTGGGAGAGCGCGAAATAATAACTCGGAGCGCGTTATCAGCCGCGTTGCACTTTGCGCTTAGCCGTTATTTACGGCCCTTAAGTCCGAGAGTCGCGCCGTAAATAATACACACTTTTCCGGTTACGCGTTACGGATCGTGTTTACGGCCATAATTATACCCCCTTTTTTTATAAAATTGACGTTTAACAGTATTTCATTCCTTTCCAGCACAACTTTTGGATTTCAAATTTTCCAACATAAGAATCAGAATTTGAGGCAACAAAATATAAGCTACTGCTGCAAAAATTTGTGTTCTGTCAAGTCGTGTTGAAACAGCACATCTTTTTGCTGATAAATCCTCTTTTTTTCGCGTGTATAGATGCCGAATAAAAGATAGTGCAGGACAAGCGAGAGGGCATCGATTCATACTTTGGTTGGGCGATAAAAATACGAAGATAACGAGTCATAAGAAGGCGTGTATTTTTTCGTTGCTCGTTGCATCGAGCCCAAATTGAATCAGCGTTGCAAGTGTTTGTACTTTAAGCGATACGGCCTTTGACAGGCATTTTTTGAAACGTTTTTTGTGCGTACGAGAGAGTGATAAGCGTGCCAAGGTCCGACAATGGCTCATTGATCGGCCCGATCCGATCGCGATACCGGCGCAATAATTAAAGCTCCCTTTATGTGAGTGACTCGCCACATTTTCACTGATTAATAAGCGTCGATGCCTGCGTCCTTCGACACGATCTTTTTCTTTCTTTTTTTCCCAATCGAGAATCAGTGTTACCATCGAGAAAATTGCTCTTATTTGAAGATAATAGTACAACGAAATATATCAGGTACGGCTTAAAAATTAAATTTATTTTCCAGCAACAAGCAAGTTTTAAATTTTTTAAGTGTAGAAGTTTGGATACTAATAGATAAAATTGCAGTTGATGCAGTTGATGCTATTGTAGTACACTTTTCCCAAAAAAAATTTTCCCAATGGACATTTTTCCCAAAGACATTTTTCCCAAAAAATGCAGTTTCCAAAGAAACATTTTCCCAAAGTATATT
>JAPYZL010198345.1:0-17612 GCA_030522825.1 Platygaster orseoliae | reverse complement strand
GGAGCTTGGGAGGGGTGGGGGAAGGGGTAGGACCCAGAGAGGAGGGGGGCCAATCAGATAACAGTGGTGGGGATAAGGGGCGGTGCTTGAGGGGTGGGGGGTCAATCAGGTGACAGGGGTGGGGGGTCAATCAAGTGACAGGGATGGGGGTAAAGGGCGGGGCTTGAAGGTGGGGCACCAATCAAGTGATAGGAGTGGGGGTAAGGGGCGGGGTCAAGTGGTGGGGGAGGGGGAGGAGTGGGGGAGGTCACGTGATGGGAGTTGGAGTGGGGGGGGCGCAGAACCGGCCTTGTACATCTACTTGAATGACAAAGTAAAATACAATTTTGGAAAAATTCGATAATGCATAGTAAATTTTACTATATACAATGAATTTTCGCCATGCATATTTTTACATGTATAATATTTTTTCTTCAAACATGAAATATCATATTTTATAAGCTGAAAAACAAGTTATAAAAGTTCAATTTTATATAACATGTTTCACTATACACAGATATTAGATTCTTTGTAATAATAAAGTAAAAAATAGAATTCGTACAGTACGAATTGCTAGTGTAAATTTAAAGATTTTTTAAATCGTCTAGTAAAAACTGTCATACATATTGTAATTTAGACAACATGACGATTTTACTATACAATATTGTAATATGTAAAATTATAATTGCAACTTTTGCAAAACTATTGTAAAAACAACAGTAATATAGTAAAAATTGCAATCTTATTGTAAAATGTACAATAATATTCTACTGTTTGCACTACATCTGGCAAAAAGTGGAAGATTTTTTTCTCAGTGAGGCCGTGAGGCGGACGAATTTTATAGGCTAAAGAGGTTTTTTGAAAGTTTTTTGCACTGAGACGAAAAGATTAGGATTATTAAAATACTATATAGTGAATGGAAATCACTCAGATATATTGTAATTTTTGAAACACCATATTCTAAATATTTTCAACTTATATTGTGGCAACAAATATATTTTGTTGTAAAAATTCCTTTACATATTTTGTTTTTTACTATGCATCTCGTACTTTTTACAATATCATATTGTAATTTTTACTAATGTAGAATACTAATAAGATAAATGACAAATTAAGATACAATATTGAAAAAATCGATAATGTGTAGTGGATTTTATTATCTACAATGAATTTTCACCGTGTATATTTTTACATTTATAATATTTTCTTTTTATGAAAGAAATATCACATTTTACAAGCTAAAAAACAAGTTGTAAATGTCAAAATGTTATGTTACATTTTTCACCATTACATATATATAAGATTCTTTGTAATATTAAAGTAAAAATTACAAATCGTACACAACGATTTGCAGATTTAAATTTTAAATTTTCAAAATCGTATAGTAAAAACTGTCATGCATATGGGAATTTATACAATATATTGATTTTATTATACAATATTGTGATAAGTAAAATAGTTTTGGCAAGTTTTGCGATAGTATTGTAAAAACTTCAAAATAATTGTGAAAAGTAGAATAATTAATATTGTATTTTTTGCAATATATCTGGCAAAAAATGCAAGATTTTTTTTTTCAGTGAGGCGGACGAATTTTATGGGTTAAAGAGGTTTTCTGGAATTTTTTCGCACTGAGACAAAAATATTTGAATTATTAAAATACTGTATAGTAAACGGAAATCACTCAGACATATTGTAATTTTTGCTAGATAATGTAATTCTTGCAATGTATTATTGTAAATATTTTTAAATTATATTGGGGCAACTATTATATTTTGTTGAAAAAATTCCTCTTCATATTTCGTTTTTTACTATACATCTCGTACTTTTTACAATATCATACTGGAATTTTTACCTATTTAAATTATTAATGAGCTGAATGACAAAATAAGATACAATATTGGAAAATTTAAAAAATGTATGCTAAATTTCAATATACACAATGAATTTTTTCCATACATATTTTTATATGTACAGTATTTTCACTTTGTACATAAAATATCATCTTTGACAATTTGAAAAATAAGTTATAAAAGTCTTATTTTACATTACATGTTTCACTATACACAGATATGAGATTCTTCGTCATAGTAAAATAAAAATTACAATTCGTATAGTACGATTTGCATGTGTAAACTTAAAAATTTCCAAAATCGTATAGTAAAAACTGTCATACATATTGTGTTTTGTACAATATGATGATGTTACTTTACAATACTGTTATGAGTAAAAAATAATTGCAATTTATTTACTAATATTGTAAAACCTACAAATGATATTATAAAAACTACAATATTGTTATATAAGAAAAATAATATTGTACTTTTTGCAATATACTTGGCAAAAAGTGCAAGATTTTTTTTCATTGATGAGGATGAATTTTATGTGTTGAAGAGGTCTTTTGTATTTTTTGCACTGTGAAGAAAATATTTTAATTATTACAATACTCAATACTAAATGGAAATCACTCTGACACATTGTACTTTTTGCTAGATAATATTGTAATTTTTGCAACACCGTATTTTAAACATTGTCAAATGATATTATAACGATAAATATATTTTTTTATTCAAATTCCTTCAAATATTTCATTTTTAACTATATATCTGCTACTTTTTACGATACCATATTGTAATCCTTAATAATTTAAATGATTAAAAAGCTGAAATACAAAATGAGATACATTATTGGAAAAATTCGAAAATGTTTAGTAAATTTTACTATAAACAACCAATTTTCGCCATGCATATTTTTACATGTATAATATTTTCTCTTTAAACATGAAATATTATACTTTACAAGCTAAAAAACAAGTTGTAAAGGTCAAAATATTACATTACATGTTTCACTATACACAGATAGTAGATTCTTTGTAATAGTTAAGTAAAAATTACAATTCATAAAATACGATTTGCATGTGTACATTTTAAAATTTTAAAATCGTATAGTTAAAACTGTAATATTTATTGTAATTTATACAATATGACTATTTTACTATACAATATTGTAATAGGTCAAATAACTATTGCAAGTTTTTCAAAAATATTGTAAAAATTACAATAATATTGTACAAATATATGAAGGACATGATCACTCGGAGCCATTGTTTAAATTTCTTTATTCCATAAATTTTCTTGATCAATATTTCGACCTCAATCAGGTTATCGATTGAGGTCGAAATATTGACAAGAAAATTTATGGAATAAAGAAATTTAAACAATGGTTCCGAGTGATCATGTCTTTCATATATTTATATACATTTAAACGGAGCAAAGAGACAAATTGAATAATAATAGTACTTTTTGCAATATATCTAGCAAAAAGTGCAAGATTTTTTTCTCAGTAAATAACAAACTCGCGGTTCAATTATTTTACTTTTTTAGGTTACAGTCTCGTTTTCAAAACATGTCGAAATTCGCAAGTATATAAATTTCCATCTTGGGATTTCAAAAACAGTAAACTCAAACAAAAAAACAAGAAAATCGTACAGCAGAATGTCGTGTTTAACGAAATCTACTTTTTTGGAATGGCCTGGATGGTCTGTATTGACGTTTTTGACCATTTTGGGAATGATAGTGTACTTGTGTCATGAAGTTTATGAAGATTGGAAACATCGGAATTGAGCGAGGTATTTCAAAGTTTTTCAAGGAAATACGATCACGTTCAAGTCCTTTTTCTTAGGTGCAATTGAGTTACGACGTGAACGTTTTTTTCTCAGGCTTTGAATGTAGGCTTTTTTATTGTTTATAAATCTTCCAAAACGGATATTAAGTAACATTTTGCGAGTCACGTTTGCTGCTAAGATATCGAGATGTTTCTAACAATTCTGCATAGATTTTTAAAGAACACAGCGATTTCCATTTTTCACAATTAATCGTTTTTTGCAACGTATATTTTGGCTTGATTTCACAAAATGTTTAATGTATAATAAAAATCTAATAAATTAAGTTCAATAATTCAATAAATCAATAAATAAATAAAAAAATAAAATAATAAATAATCAAATGAAAATAATCAAATAAAATAAAAATAAAATAAAATAAAAGAAATAGAATAATTCAATAAATAAATAAATTTGATAATTTTATTCAATAAATCCAATTATATATATATATATTAAATAAAATAATAAATCCCCGAAAAATACATCAATCATTTATTATCAGGTCACTGGGCCAAACAAATTCCAAAAAACCACTTCAACCTATAAAATTCGTCCACTTCAACCTAAAAGAACCCAACGAACACTTTATCAAATCCATCAGGTAAACACAGCCACCCCCAAACACTCCCCCCTTTTTTCAAAAATCTATAAAAACCCTTCCGTGACTTATAATAACATCCTCGTCAGGTAGTTTCGCAAACATTGGCCGGGCGCGCATAAATTGTCGATGTATCGAGCCGTCGCAATGGCGGTTCGAGAATAAACGCAGTACTCGCGCGGCTCGCGTAAATATAGCCAGTTGGCGAGACTCGTCGCGATTTCCGTTCCGTTATAACGCGGTTACTCGCGTACGACGTGCAAGAACATTCCTCCGCCATGTGAACAAATGTAATAATAAGAGTGACAGAGAAAAAAGGGGGCAAAAAAGGCGATGGAAACGGACGAGGACGATTGCAAATCCGGCCTCGAGTATGACCTCTGGGAGGGCCAGTTTCAATTCGTCGGGCAATTTCACTCGCGGAAAAAACGACACGTTTCGCGCATACGCTCTATCGGAGAAAAAGTAATGACGCTGGATGATTTATCGGGATAAGAAAATAGAAATGTATTGTTAAGCGGACGAATTTGATCGGCTAAGGAGGTTTTTTAGGAATTTTTTGCACAGAAAAAAAAATTTTATTTATTACAATACTGTGTAGTAAACGGGAATCACTCAGACATGTGGTACTTTTTGTCAGATAATATAGTAATTTTTGCAACACCATATTGTAAACAATATCAAATTATATGGTGGTGATAAATATGTATGTTGTAAAAATTCCATTACATATTTCGTTTTTTACTATACATCTGGTACTCTATACAATATCATATTGTAATCCTTAATTTAGATCACTAATAAGCTGAATGAGAAAATGAAATTCAATATTTGAAAAATTCGGAAATACATGGTAAACTTAACTATAAACAATAAATTTTAGCAATGCATATTTTTACATGTATAATATTTTCTCTAATAAATGAAATATCACATTTTACAAGCTAAAAAACACGTTGTTAATGCCAAAATATTACATTAAATTTTTATAATGAACTAAAAATTACAAATCGTACATAACGATTTGCATGTGCAAATTTTAAAATTTGCTAAATCGTATAGTAAAAACTGTCATACATATTGTACTTTATTTTCAATTTTACTATACAATATTGTAATAGGTAAAATAATAATTGCAAGTTTTGCATTATTATTGTAAAAACCACAATAATATAGTCGAAACTGAAAAATATTTGTAAAAAGTACAATAATATTGTAATTTTTGCAATATATCTGGCAAAAAGTGCAAAATTTTTTTCTCAGTGAGGCGGGCGAATTTATGAGTTGAAGCGGTTTTTTGGAAATTTTTTGCACTGAGAAGATACAATTTTAATTATTACAATACTGTGTAGTAAACGGGAATCACTCAGACATATAGTACTTATTGCTAGATGATATTGCAATTTTTGCAGCAACATATTGTAAATATTGTCAAATGTTAATGTAGTAACAAATATATTTTGTTGTGGAAATTACTTTATATATTTCGTTTTTTAATATACATCTTGTACTTTTGACAGTATGATATTGCAATACTTACTAATTTATATCACTAATAAGCTGAATGAGAAAATGAGATTCAATATTGGAAAAATTCGAAAATATGTAGTAAATTTTACTATATACAATAAATTTTCGCAATGCATATTTTTACATGTACATTATTTTCTCTTTATACATGAAATATCACATTTTACAAGCTAAAAAACAAGTTGTAAATGTCAAAATATTACATTACATTTTTCACTATTACATATATATAAGATTCTTTGTAATGATAAAGTAAAAATTACAAATTTGTATGTGCAAATTTTAAAATTTGCTAAATCATATAGTAAAAACTGTTATACATATTGTACTTTATACAATATGACAATTTTACTATACAATATTGTTATAGGTAAAATAATAATTGCAAGTTTTGCATTACTATTGTAAAAACCACAATAATATAGTAGAAATCGCAAAATATTTGTAAAAAGTACAATAATATTGTACTTTTTGCAATATATCTGAAAAAAAGTGCAAGATTTTTTTTTAATACAGGCGGACGAATTTAATGAGTTGAAGAGGTTTTTTGGAAATTTTTTGCACTGAGAAGAAAAAACTTTTAATATTACAATACTGTATAGTAAACGGGAGTCACTCAAACATATGGTACTGTTTGCTAGATGATATGGTAACTTTCGTAACAACATATTGTAAATACTGTCAAATGATAATGTAGCAACAAATATATTTTGTTGTGAACATTACTTTACATATATTTCGTTTTTTAATATACATTTCGTACTTTTTACTATATCATATTGTAATCCTTACTTATTTAGATCAGTAATAAGCTAAATGAGAAAAAAATATTTAATATTAGAAAAATTCGACAATATGTAATAAATTTTACTATAAACAATAAACTTTCCCCATGCATATTTTTCCACGTACAATATTTTCTCTTTAAACATGAAATATCATATTTTACAAGCTGGAAAACAGGTTATAAAAGTTAAAATATTATCTGAATTGTTGCACTATACAGAGATATAAGTTTCTTTGAAATATTAAAGTAAAAATTACAATTCGTATAGTAATATTTGCATATGTAAATATGAAAATTTTCAAAATCCTTGAGTAAAAACTGTCATACATATTGTAATTTATACAATATGACGATTTCACTATACAGTATTATAATAAGTAAAATAATAATTGCAAGTTTTGCAATACTTTTGTAAAAACAACAATAATATAGCAGAAACTGCAATATATTTGTAAAAAGTACAATAATATAGTAGAAACTGTAATATATTTGTAAAAAGTAAAAGAATATAGTAGAAAATGCAATATATTTGTAAAAAGTGCAACGTTTTTTTCTCAGTTAGGCAGAAGAGTTTTATGGGCTGAATAGGTTTTTTGGAAATTTTTTGCGTTGAGAAGAAAATATTTTATTGACTACAATACTGTATAGTAAACGGGAATCGCTCAGACATATGGTACTTTTTGCAAGAAAATATAGTAATTTTTGCTACCCAATATTGTAAATGTTGTCAAATGATATTGTGGCAACAAATATATTTTGTTGTAAAAAATCCTTTACATATTTCGTTTTTTACCATACATGCTCTTATTTTTTACAATATCATATTTTAATCCTTACATATTTCAATCACAAATAATCTAAATGAGAAAATGAGATACAATATTGGAAAAATTTGAAAATGTATGGTAAATTTTACTATACACAATGAATTTCCACCTTGCGTATTTTTACATGTACAATATTTTCTCTTTATACATGAAACATCTTATTTTAAAAGCTGAAAAAAAGTGATAATAGTTAAAATATTATATTACATGTTAAACTATACATGGATATAAGATTCTTTGGAACAGTAAAGTGACAATTCCAATTTATACAGTACGATTTGCATGTGTAAATTTTAAAATTTTCTAAATCATATAGTAAAAACTGTCATACATATTGTAATTTATACAATATGACTAATTTATTATACAATATTTAATAAGTAAAATAATCATTGCAAGTTTTGCAATACTTTTTACAAAAACTACAATAATATAGTAAAAACTGCAATATTATTGTAGAAAATACGATAATATTGTACTTTTTGCAATACCATATTATAAATATTGCCAAATAATATTGTAGCAACAAATATGTTTTTTTGTAAAAATTCCTTATCATATTTTGTTTTTTACTATATATCTCGTATTTTTTACAGTATCATATTGTAATCCTTATCGATTTACATAACTTATAAGCTGAATGACGAAATGATATACAATATTGAAAAAATTCGAAAATGTATGGTGAATTTCACTATACACAATGCATTTTTGCAATGCATTTTTTTACATATACAATATTTTTTCTGTGTATATAAAATATCATATCTTACAACTTGAAAAACAAGTTATGAAGGTTAAATTATATATTAAATGTTTCACTACACACAGATATTAGATTCTTTGTAATAGTAAAGTAAAAATTACAATTCGTATAGTACGATTGTCAGGTGTAAATATTAAATTTTCGAAATCATATAGTAAAAACTTTCATATATATTGTAATTCATACAATTCGACGGTTTTCTTATACAATATTGTAATAAGTAAAATTATAATTGCAACTTTTGCAATACGATTGCAAAAACTACAATAATATAGTAAAAACTGCAATATATCTAGCAAAAGTGCAAAATTTTTTTGTCACTGAGGCGGACGAAATTTATGGGTTGAAGAGGTTTTTTGAAAATTTTTTGCGTTGAGAAGAAAATATTTTATTCATTACAATACTGTACAGTAAACGTGAATTACTCAGACATATCGTACTTTTTGCCAGATAATATAGTAATTTTTGTTACATCATATTGTAAATATTGTCAAAGAATATTGTGGCAACAAATATATTTTGTTGGAAAAATTCCTTTACATATTTCGTTTTTTACTACACATCTTGTACTTTTTACAGTATCATATTGTAAACATTACTAATTTAGATCACTTATAAGCTGAATGACAAATTGAGATACAATATTGGACAAATTCGAAAATGTGTGGTAAATTTTACTATATACAATAAATTTTTACCATGCGTATTTTTACATGTACATTATTTTCTCTTTATACATGAAATATTATATTTTATTGTACAAGCTGAAAAACAAGTTATAAAAGTTACAATATTATATTACATGTTTTACTATACCCAGATATTAGATTCTTTGTGAAAATGAACTAAAAATTTCAATTTTCACAGTGCGATTTGCACGTGAAAAATTAAAAATTTCTAAAATCGTATAGTAAAAACCGTCATGCATATTGTCATTTATACAATATTGTGATAAGTAATAGTACATTACGTACCGCTGGCACAATATTTTTATTTCCGAGTGGGATTGTATGCCTCGGCTTCGCCTCAGCCTACAAACCTCCCACTCGGAAATAAAAATATTGTGCCAGAGGTACGTACTATATTTTATACAACAAAGAGGAAAAAAAGTGATTTTCCCTGCGAGAGCAGGACAAAAAAGTACACTTTTTTACCCTGCGTTGTATAAAATTATTATTGCAAATTTTGCAATAGTATTGTAAAAAGTTCAATAATATTATAGAATCTTCAATATTATTGTAAAAAGTACAATAATATTGTGTAATCTTTGATATCATTGTAAAAAGTACAATAATTTTCTGCTTTAGTGCAATATATCCGACAAAAAGACAAAAATTTTTTCTCAGTGCAAGTTTGAATACATAATTCGGGAGATTTGTAGTGTAGAAATTGTAAATAGGGAATGTTGATAAAGATTTGACGATGTAGATGATTTTCCACCGCGTCTTACGAGACGTTTCGCGCGTTAGCGACTTCACCGGCGCCGCGCAACGAATTCGCTTTCATGTAACGAGAGAGAATATTTCGTTCCCACGCGAAAATGACAATGGACGTCATTGTCTCGGATTTTCATGAATCGTGGAGTTGTAGAGAATTGTATAACAGAGGTTATGAATCGTGGATTTTCGTAGAAGAGGTATTACCTGTAAGGAAAAAAAAGGATTTGCTGCAGCAGCGAAAAGATGTATTGTTTTAACACACGGAAAAAACAATATGGTTCTGACAACCTCATAAATAGTAACATTTGCCTCAAGTAGAATTTAATATGTTGACAAAGTTTACAACGTTGAAAAATCACACGAGGATTGTTTTCTGAGAATTGAATTATTCACAGTAAGTTTCACAGTAAATTCTTCCAATTTGTGCTTTCTTTCAGTGGATTCTTGAATTTTGTTCAGTGAATTTTCAAATTTATTATTTGAATCAGAATTTTTGAATCTAGAATTGGAATTTCAAAATTTAATTCAGAAGTTTTGAAATTAGAATTAAAATTTTAGAATTTAAATGAGAGTTTTTGAATCTAGAATGAAAATTTCAGAATTTGAATCAAAATTTTTCTACTGAGAATTGAAACCTTAGAATTTGAATGAGAATTTCTGAAATAAGAATTCAAATTTCAGAATTTGAATGAGAATTCTCGAGAGTTTTTAGATACTTGAACTTTTTCACTGAATTTAGTGAATTCTTGAATTCATAATTCAAATTTAAGAATATGAATCAGAATTTTCTGAATTCAGTAAAGTTTCACAGTAAATTCTTCCAATTTGTTCTTTCTTCCAGCGAATTCTTGAATTTTTTTCAGTGAATTTTCGAATTTATCATTTGAATCAGAATTTTTGAATCTAGAATTGACATTTCAGAACTTAATTCAGAATTTTCGAATAAGAATTTACATTTCAGAATTTGAATAAGAGTTTTTGAATCTAGAATTGAAATTTTAGAATTTGATACAGCATTTTTAACTTTAGAATTTTAAATTTCAAATTTGAATAAAAATTCTCAGAATTTTCGTATTCTCGAATTTTTAAAAATTTCCTTATGAGGGGCTTCGTCGAATTTGTTTTTTCAAGGTTTCACATTATTTTTGGTATTCGTGTGATTTGTCAACGTTGTAAACTTTATGAACATTATTTAATGGTATTAATTCTTTTTTTTTAATTTATTTAAAATAACAGGTAAATAATAATCAACAACAATAACAACAACTTCATTTGTAGTTAGTGCAACAACATTTAAAGTTACTGCAATTTTTGTAAACTTTTAATGTTGTTGCAGCAACCATAAGTGAGGTAGTCTACACCATGGAAATAGTTGGGGCAAATGTTACTATTTATGAGGTTGTGACAACTACATTGTTTTTTCCGTGCATTATTGTAATAATTACAATATTTAAAGTCTATTTAAAATGAAAATCTTGGTTGGATTTTGTTTCAGGTACAAATGATTCAGGAGCAAATGCACGTGTTGGCGGACTCGCGCGAGGGCGACGAGCGCTACGCCAGGACGAAGCAGGAAAACGCGACGTTGCAGGCGAGGATAGTGATGCTCGAGGAGGCGGCCAAGGACGCGGAGGCGCGGGCCGACGAGCGATTGCAGGTAACCATTTCCATAAGTAAAAATTTCCCATTGTTTATTCCTCGCAAAAGTGGGGGACCAAGGGAACCGACGAAAACCCCCGCGATCATTGACATTTCGATTTTCAACGCGAGCTTGGTTCCGTGTTTATCGCGTTTTTCATCATACATATTTGTGAAAATGGGATTTTCCTTCTTTTATTCGTCCCTTCGCTGGTGGATTAAATACCCGGAGATTGTCCAATTGTATCGGGTAATTTTACAAAAATTCATATTGGAATTTTGGTTTTAATAGTTTTTTTTTTCTAGAATACTTAGAAATTTGCGATTTACGTATTTTTATCGGAAAAGTGAAAAGGTTTTTTGTGGAAAGTGGAAAATCATGTTTCTGTTGGTGTTTTATCGATTTAAAAATTTTCAGTTTTGTTTTGAACTTTTTTTTTATGTCACAGAAAAAGTAGCATATTTTTTATAATATTTTTTTCTACACTTTTTATTACAAAAAGCAATTCATTTAAAAACTTGAAATTTGTCGTGTTTTTTTTAATTTTTTTTTTTACACAAATTGCTAAGTTTTGTTGTAAATCAATGTTTTTTATGTTTTACAAAATAATTTTTTTTCGTCTTTAGAACATTTAAAACCAAAAAAAAGTTGTTTACCAATTAACAATCATTATTTGAATATTTTGGTGGATTCTTTGAATTTTTATATTTATTTATTATTGAAAACACCAAAGGCTTTTTGTGAAAACTTGAGAATTTTGTTTTTTTTTTTAGTTTTTTTGTTGTTCTGTCGATTGAAAAATTTCGGATTTTATTTTTAACTTTCTTTTTGAAAAAATGTCACAGAAAAACTAATATTCTTCAAGAAATTTTCTAAAGTTTCTACATACTTTTCATTGCAAAAATCAGTTTGTTTATAAAGTTGAAAATATCTCCAAAAACTTGATTTTTCCAGTGTTTTATTACAAAAATCATAAAATTTTGTAGTAAATAAATGTTTTTCAAGATTTCTATTTCGACAAATTTTTTATGTTCTACAAATACTTTTTTTTTTCTTCAGAGCATTTTAAACTATTTAAAAAAATATTAAAATGACTGAAAAGAAATTGTTGACGTGTTTACAATTTTGAATTGTCTTTTTTTTTTAATTTATCGCATTTTTTATGTTTATTTATTTTTAAAAAAATCAAACAGTTTTTGTGAAAACTTGGAAATTGTGTTTTTGTTGTTTTTTTTTGTTCTGTTGATTTTAAAATTTCGGGTTTCATTTTAAATTTTCTTTTGGAAAAATGTCATAGAAAAATTAACATTCTTCAAGAAATTTCTTCAAGTTACACACTTTTCATAGCAAAAAGCAATTTGTTGATGATTTTGAAAATATCTCTAAAAACTTAATTTTTCCAGTGTTTTATTACAAAAATCGTAAACTTTTTTTGTAAATCAATGTTTTTCAAGATTTATATTTCGACAAATTTTTTATGTTCTACAAAAATTGTTTTTTCTTCTTCAGAGCATTTTAAACTATTTAAAAAAAACATTACAATGACTAAAAAGAAATTGTTGACGTATTTACAATCATTATGTGAATTGTCTTTTTTTGAAAATTTATCGCAGTTTTTATATTTATTTATTGATAAAAAAATGAAGGAGTTTTTGTGAAAATTTGAAAATTATGTTTTTGTTGCTTTTTTTCTTTGTTCTGTTGATTAAAAAATTTCGGGTTTTATTTTGAAATTTCTTTTCGAAAAAATGTCACAGAAAAATTAATATTCTTCAAGAAATTCCTCACAGTTTTTACATACTCTTCATAGAAAATAGTAATTTGTTCATAAAAATAAAAATATCTCTAAAAACTGGAATACAGAAATTCTAAACTTTTGTCGTAAATAAATATTTTCCGAGATTTCTATTTCGACAAATTTTTAACGTTCTGGAAAAAACTAATAAAAAAAAAAAACTCAAAAAATTAGCTAATCGTATAATTCTCAAAATAAAAACAAATCGAAAAATTACGTGCCTCGAAAAATTTCCAGTTATTTTTAACTCCGTTTTTTTTTGTTTTAAAGTTTTTTATCGAAATCTTTAAACGAACAAAAAATCAAAGTGTAATAAAATACTTTGTCAAATACGATTACGATTTCAATAGAATTCTAAGAAATGGAAAAATGTGAATCTAATGTCTTGTGACTATCATTTTATCAAATTCAACGAATATTGCAAGAATAATCATAAGTCATTTTTCCGAGTAGTACTTTATGATAAAAAATAAATATGTTCACTAGAATTTATTCTTGTCTTTTTGCACAGTTTTTTTTACTCGTCAGTGAAATAAGTATTACAAAAAATGTTTTGGTAGTTATTTGTGAGTAAAATTTGATATTTTCGAGAAATTTTTTGATGTTTCGCAAATTTAAAATGATGCAAAAGTATTTATCCTGTAAATTTTTTAAAAACTTTCTAAAGATTCAACGATTCTCTTATTTCTATCCCTAGATTTGATTTTTTTTTTCACGTCAATGAAATTAGTTTCAAAAAAAAATGTTTTGACAGTTATTTTACAATAAAATTTGACATTTTCGAGAAATTTTTTGATGTTTTAAAAATTTAAAAGGATACTGAAGTATCGATTTTGATAATTCGAAAACAACTATTGGAAAATTCAATGATTTTCCTATTTATATCTCCAGTTCAGTTTTTTTATACGTAATTGAAATTGGTATTATAAATAAATGTTTAAGCAATTATTTGTGAGTAAAATTTGACGTTTTCGAGACATTTTTTGATGTGTTGGAAATTTAAAATAAAACTAAAATATGTATTGATATTGAAAATTCGAAAAAAACTTTTAAAAAATTCAATGATTTTCCTATATCTATTTCCAGTTTAGTTTTTTTTACACGTCAATAAAATTATTATAAAAAAAAATGTTTTGACAATTATATGTGACTAAAATGTGACATTTTCAAGAAATTTTGTGATGTTCCAAAAATTAAAAAAAAAAACCATAGTATCGATCCTGAAAAATCGAAAAAAACTTTTGCAAAATTTAATGATTATGCTATTTCTATTTCCAGCTCAGATTTTTTTTAAACGTCAGTGAAATTGGTATCACAAAAAAAATTTTTGGCCAGTTATTGTGACTAAAATTTGACATTTTCGAGAAATTTTGTGATATTTCACAAATTAAAAAAAAAACTAAAGTATTAATCCTGAAAATTCAAAAAAAGCTTTTGGAAATTTCAATGGTTTTCTTATTTTTATCTCCAGGTCAGTTTTTTCTTAAACGTCAATGAAATTGGCATCACAAAAAATGTTTTGGCAGTTATTTTTGAGTAAAATTTTACATTTTGGGAAAATTTTTCGATATTTCGCTAATTTAAAAAAATACCAAAGTATTGATCTAGAAAATTGGAAAAAAACTTTTGAAAAATTCAGTGATTTTCCTATTTCTATCTCGACCTTAGATTTTTTTACACGTCAATGAAATGGGTAAAAAAAAATGTTTTGGCAGTTATTTGTCAGTAAAATTTGACATTTTCGAAAACTTTTGTAATATTCCGCAAATAAAAAAAAAAAAAAAACTAAAATATTGATCTTGAAAGTTTGAAAATTTTTTTGAAAATATCGATAATTTTCCATTATATATCTCAGGTTCAGTTTTTTTTACACGTCAATGAAATTAGTATCAAAATATGTTTAGGCAATAATTTGTCAGTAAAATTTGAAATTTTTGAAAAATTTTCGATGTTTTGCAAATTTAAAGTAATATTAAAGTATTGATCCTGAAAATTTGAAAAAAAACTTTTGAAAAATTCAATGATTTTCCTATTTTAATTTCGACCTTAGATTTTTTTTTCACGTCAATGAAATCAGTAAAAAAAAAAAATGTTTTGGCAGTTATTTGTCAGTAAAATTTGACATTTTCGAAAGATTTTTTAATATTCCGAAGATTAAAAAAAAATACTAAAGTATTGATCTTGAAAGTTTGAAAAAACTTTTGAAATTATCAATAATTTTCCATTTTATATCTCAGGTTCAGTTTTTTTCACACGTCAATGATATTAGTAATAAAAAAAATGTTTCGACAATTATTTTTCAGTAAAATTTGATTTTTTCGAAAAATTTTCGATATTTCGCAAATTTAAAATGATACAAAAGTATTGATCCTGAAAATTCTAAAAAAACTTTTGAAAAATTCAATTATTTTCCTATTCTTTTCTCTTGTTCAGTTTTTTTCACACTTGAATGAAATCGGTACGACAAAAAAATTTTTTGGCAGTTATTTATAAGTAAAATTTGACATTTTCATGTAATTTTTCGATATTTCGCAAATTTAAAAAAATATCAAAGTATTGATCCTGAAAATTCGAAAAAAGCTTTTGAAAAATTCAATGATTTTCTTATTTTTATCTCGACCTTAGATTTTTTTTTACACGTCAATGAAATTAGTATCAAAAAAAATGTTTTGGCAGTTTTTGTCAGTGAAATTTCACATTTTCAACAAATTTTTCGATATTTCGCAAATTTAAAAAAATATCAACGTATTAATTTTGAAAATTCGAAAAAAACTTTTGGAAAATTCAATGATTTTCCTACTTCTATCTCGACCTTCGATTTTTTTTACATGTCAATGAAATTAGTATTAAAAAAAATGTTTTCGCAGTTATTTTACAGTAAAATTTTACATTTTCGACAATTTTTTCTATGTTTTACAAATTTAAAATGATACTGAAGTATAGTTCATAAAAATTTGAAAAAAACTTGAAAAATTCAATGATTTCCCTATTTCTATCTTGACCTTAGATTTTTTTTTACGCGTCAATAAAATTAGTATCAAAAAAATGTTTTGGCAATTATTTGTCAATAAAATTTGACATTTTAAAGAAATTTTTCGATGTTTTGCAAATTTAAAATAATATCAAAGTATTGATCTTGAAAATTCGAAAAAAAACTTTTGAAAAATTCAATGATTTTCCTATTTCTATGTCGAGCTTAGTTTTTTTTCACACGTCAATGAAATGAGTAAAAAGAAATGTTTTGTGCACTTATTTTACAGTAAAATTTAAATTTTCGGAAAATTTTTCAATGTTTCGCAATTTTAAATTAATACAAAAGTATCGATGCTGAAAATTCGAAAAAAAATTTTGAAAAATTCAATGACTTTCCTATTCTTATCTCTTGTTCAGTTTTTTTTTCACACTTGAATGAAATCAGTATGACAAAAAACGTTTTGGCAGTTATTCGTCAGTACAATTTGACATTTTCGAAAGATTTTTCAATATTCTGCAAATTACAAAAAAATGCTTAAGTATTGATCTTGAAAGTTTGAAAAAAGTTTTAAAAATATCAATAATTTGCTATTACATCTCTCAGGTTTAGTTTTTTTCACATTATCAATGAAATTAATATAAAAAAAATGTTTTGACAGTTATTTTACAATAAAATTCTACATTTTCAAAATTTTTTTCGATATTTCGCAAATTCAAAATGATACAAAAGTATTGATCCTTAAAATTCGTAAAAAAACTGTTTAAAAATTCAATGATTTTCCTATTTCTATCTCCAGCTCATTTTTTTTTAAACGTCAATGAAATAAGTATAAAATAAATGTTTTGGCAGTATTTTTGACTAAAATTTGACATTTTCGAGAAATTTTGTGATGTTTCACAAATTAAAAAAACAAAAAACAAAAGTGTCGATCCTGAAATTCGAAAAAAGCTTTTGGAAAATTCAATGATTTTCCTATTTCTATCTCCAGCTCAGTTTTTTTTTAAACGTCAATGGAATTGGTATCACAAAAAATGTTTTCGCTGTTTTTTGTGAGTAAAATTTGACAGTTTCGAGGAATTTTTCGATGTTTTACAAATTTAAAATGTTATTGAAATATCAGTCCTGAAAATTTGAAAAAAACTTTTGAAAAATTTAATGATTTTCCTATTTCTATCTCCAACTCAGGTTTTTTTGTACATTATTGAAATTGTTATCATAAATAAATGTTTTGCCAGTTATTTGTAAGTGAAATCAGACGTTTTTCAAAAATGTTTCAATATTTCGCAAATTAAAAATAATACCGAAGTACCAATCCTAAAAATTCGAAAAAAAACTTCTGAAAAATTCAATTATTTCCCTATTTCTATTTCCTACCAATTTTTTTTTCATATGTCATTGAAATTGGTATCATAAATAAGTGTTTTGGCAGTTATTTGTCAGTAAAATTTGACATTTTCAAAAATTTTTCGATATTTCCTTAAATCTAAAAAATTACTATAGTATTGATCTTGAAAAGAAAAAAAATTTTTTCCCATGCATCCGTAAAAAAGGCCACTTTATTTCTATGGAATGCGGGAACAAAAGCCTCTTTTTGGGGTACTCGGAAATCAGCGGGAA
>JAPYZL010198254.1:0-13114 GCA_030522825.1 Platygaster orseoliae | reverse complement strand
AGTCCTTTGCCACTTTTCGCAAAACTCAAAATCAAAAAAGATATTCGAGTTAGAAGTTTCAACCAATCAGATTTCTCAGATTTCAAACTCGAATATCTATTTTGATTTTGAGTTTTGCGAAAAGTGGCAAAGGACTTTTCGATATTCGATTCAGAAAATTTCGAAGAAAATTTGGGTAGAGTTCGGTCCCTGGTTTTTATCACCATTAGTTGAAAAAGCATATTTATTGTTTACATTTCAAAGTTGAATAACTTTTTTATTTTTGAGTTTTTTAAAAAGTGGCAAAGGAAATATCGTCTTAAAATTTTACAAGGAATCTAAATTTTTTGGGTGCTCAGGTTATGTTGAATCACCCTGTATAGGTATCGTGCTCACTATAGTGAGCACGAGTGCACTGTAATCGACTTCGATTGCACGTTAGACGCGATGCACGAGAATTTCGAATGAAGATCCAATTTTTTATAAAAAATAATCTCATATAAAAAATATAGTTCTTATAGAAATTTCTGATTTTTTATAAGATTTGAAAGGTTCTTATGAAAACTCCACGGTTCATAAGAAATGTACGAGACTCAAATATTTTTTGTAAAACATTAAAAATTTTTTATGATAGTGTCATTTGCTTTTAAAAAAATTTTTTCTTACAATAATTTTATAAAGATTCACTTTCAAATAATTCTTATAAGAAAATTCTCAGCAGCCAATTCCTAACGTGAGATTTTACATAATATATGACATTAGCAATTATTAGCAGCTGAGAACTAGTATCAGATCTCACATCAGGTCTGACATGAAATGAAGATCGATCAAGAAGAGAATTTCATTGTCCGTAGGGTTATTAACATAACAGTTGAATTGACTATTTAACTTGACTGTTTAACTATATATTTAGAATAAGAAAATTTTTTCTACATTATATTAATAATTCGCGATCATCATAAATTAACATGAAAGAAATAAATACCTTGAATATTCGCGTAGTTCGCGCCGCCGCATTGGATGTTTATCAGCCGAAACACACGCGTTGTTGAAGTTATTGAACTCGCAGCAAATGTCAAAACTTTTAGTAAATATTATGCTCGGCTTGTGTAATGCCGTACACATAAGTTGTGACTTGTGCATATATAACTGCCGCCATATTGGATTTTATAACCATTGTATAGGCAAATATTTGAATAAATTTTGATAATTTATGAAAAAGTATATTTTGAAAAAATCTGTCCGCAATAATTTTTTCGAAAATAAAAACTTCACCATATTACGTGTGTAAAAATCGAAAATTTGGTGATATTTCAAATTTAAATTTGTCGTTCACAATGATTCACAATCACAACTGATCACAATTGTGCACACGTGGATCACGAGTAAACACACGTAATGTCAAAACAATCATTTTGTTCAGTTTCTTATTTTGTTTTTTTTACCTAAACAATTATCCAAATTCGACTCATCAAAAAAGTTTATAATCCTATAAATCCTACTTCTTGGAAAATGACAGAACAAAGTAAATCCAAAGTTTTCCAGTACTCTTCCGAAGATTTCAAACTGGACGTAACCGAAAACATTCCTGACTCGAAATTCGACACTCTTTTAAAACAACAATGGAAAAACGCTTCTGAAAACCAAGTTTTCCGTTACGCCCTGGATATAAAAGATTGGAAAATTTTAGAAGGAAAGTACCAACTTCTGGCTCAAATGAATCTCGACCGAGCGCAAAATCGACGAGACCCGCAAAACGTTGTGTCCTTGAAACAACCTTTCGACCCCGAAAAATTCAACTTCCTCAAAATTCCTGACAAGGAAATTTGCTTTTCGATCAATGAAAACGAAAATGACATTTTTGTTGTTAACGTCAGTCCCCTGGAATTTGGACATTCTTTGTTTGTACCTCAACAATCTGAAAAGTTACCTCAAATCATGACCAAATACAGTTTACACAAAGTTGTCGAAATTTTGTTGACAAGCAGTTCCCCAAATTTGAGGGCCATTTTTAATGGTCTTGGAGGCCATGCATCGGTGAATCATTTGCATTGGCATTTTTATTACTTGAATCATCGGATGCCACTGGAAACGATAAAAATAGATGATTTTGTTTCTCCGGTTTCTATTCTCAATAACTTTCCATCTAAAGGATTTGGGATTACATTGTCTTCGATAAAAAAATCTGATATTGAAAATTTTGTTAATGTTGTCTATGTAATTATAGAGTATTTTCAACGTGAAAATATTGCTCACAATGTTTATTTAACAAGAGGGAAAAGTAATGAGAGATTGGAAAATTTTGACCAAGTTCGAGCATTTGTTTGGGCTAGAAAACCGAGTTTTGGGGTCAAAGATGTGTTTGCTTTTTATCCTGCAGCTTGTGAATTATTTGGTCATTTAGTGATAAGATCAGAAAATGGGTATCAGAATATAGATGAAAAAAAAGTTAGCGATTTTTTGGAAAATGTTACTGCAGGAGTGTTTTCTGGAATTTGCGAGGATGTGAGAATTGTTCTGGAGCAATTTTTAAAAAGTTGAAGGTGATAATTTGAACGGTTTATGAAATATTTTATTATGCACTGATTATTAAATTTGAATTTAATATGAAAGGTGACAAAGAGATGACAAGAAAAAATTTTTTATAAGATAGAGAAACTGTACTTGAAAATACATGAATCTAATTTTGAAAACTCAAAAGTCGAGTAATATGTCAATGCAAATCGCTAGGTTTTAATTTTGTATTATTTCAGATGTTGCTAAAACTCATAGAATAGAGTCACATTTATTTAGAATTGTCAAGTTACAAGTCAAAATTTTTATAAATTATTGCTATTTTCTTTCACACATCTTTTTATTTAAAAGTTGCAATTTTTAAGTGACTGCAAGATCTTATTTAAATTTTGTTGGTTTCCAAACTTAGGAGAATTAGAATCTTACGACTAAATCTAAAAGTTTCCTATTTATATAAAAACTATATAATATTTAGAATTTTCAAGCAAGCAGAAAACTAATTATAAGCTCAAAATTTACTCTAATGTCCAAACTAATTATTGTAGCTCATATATTTATAATTCATGTGTGGTTTAAATGTTTTTTTGTTACAGAAAGACGAAATGGAAGAAAAGAACGCCCGCTAAAAGTATTTGAATATGTAATAACTACATCAAGAAAAAGATGTTGGAGATACCTACAAGTTTTCAATCATTGAAATTTTTGTAAAGAAAAATCACTACGCTGTTTTTCTAAACCCTGATTGTTATTTTCAAGTTGTACATATGTAAATATTTTAAAATATATTTGAAGAATTTTGATTTCATGAAACTGTGGTTGATTTTATTTTTTTTTTTCTCCTAATGCTTATAATATAAATTGAAAGATTATAATGCTTTTTCACAGTTATTTTTGATCGCTCCTCAATAAAAAAACAAAACCTCACTGTTTACAACACATATCAATTTATAAAAGGAAGACTTAATGAAAAAATAAGAATATATATAATGAAATATTAAAGTAATGTAATATTTTAATAATAAAATATTGTAGAAATAGTATAATGGTGATGATATACATTTTTAATGTTACATACATTTTAATAGATGTATTGATACTTAGAAATAATTAGAAACATATTCTATGATATGATTTTTAATATAATAAGGGTCAAAATTTATTCAGAATATTACGTAAAATGACCCTTATGGTAAAGTGGACTTATTCGGTTATGCCGGGACACCACAGAATTATTATATTAAAAATCATATTATAGAATATGTATCTAATTATTTCTAAGTATAAATACATCTTTTAAATGTATGTAACATTTAAAATGTATATTATCACATCACAGAATTAGTAACCTATTTTTAATTGGAAACCTATTATATTTATATTCTATGATTATATTTATAATTCTAATTATAAATAAAAACCTATTATTTGGAATTTATAATTAGAAACATATATTTACAATTAAGAAACCGTTTATTTAGAATTAGAAATCAATTTTTTGAAAACAGTTATTCTCAGAACTCGGATTATTAATTTAAAAATAAAAATTAAAAACTTTTGTCTGCTGTAGCATGATTTCTTTTTGCTTCTTTCAATTATTGCAAATAATCCTTAAAAGTCTCAAATCTACTCTGTTTTAAAAAATTCATCATTCCTAAATAAATATTTAGATATATTATAAATCTTCCGGTCGCTCGGAAAGTGTTCAGGTATGTTCGGGTGTATTCTGAAAATGTTCGGGTATGTTCGGATATGTTCGGAAGTGTTCGGGTATGTTCGGAAGTCGCTTTTTTTTATACAATTAGTATTGATTTTCGTTCATTTCTTTATGATTCGTAGTTATGTGTAATAATAATAATTTAACTTCAAATAATTTTCCCATTAAATTCTATCTGAATTTTGAATTTTGGCGCTCATTTCAGCGACCCCAGCGCGTTCTTGGCGGAATTGTCTGGAACTACTGGTATTACCACTGTGCGACAAAGACAAACCAATGTTCCGTCACATGCTAGAAAGAGAAAAAAGACAGAAATCGTTATATATATCATCGCACACATTGGTGTTGCGTGTATATACACACGAATCCATACAAATTCATATCATCAACGCAGTTCAAGTCAGTTTACAGTTGGACTGATTGGACCAGATTGGACCCAGTTGGAGTTTGGCTGAGCAAAATGGCGTCGGCGAAGTTTCTCGAGGAAGCTCTGAGCACGGACGTGGACGAATCCGCTGTGAGCGCGATCGTGGGATCACTCGAGACGCAGCTCGCGACCACAGTCGCGCCCGCGCACCAGGTGCCCGTTTCGTCGAACCACCAGCTAGCTCTCGCCGCCCACAATAACGGCTCCAACGTTACCGCCACGATCTCCAACGGCAACAGCGGCGCAGTGCAGCAGGCCCCGCAAGCCCAGAAACACGTAGCCAACGGCGCCGGCAGCGCCTCCAGCTCCGTCAACCAGGAATCACCAGGAACCGCGAAGAACGTCGCAACCGCGAGCATCCTCGGCGCCAACTCCTCGGGCGCGGCGCTGCAGGCCAAGCCACAACACATCGTCGCCCAGTCCACGCCACACGTTGTCCAGGTGCGTACCTTGCTTTTCTCATTTAGTAAATTTTTCATAACTTGAAATGATATATTGCGAAACTTTGTTTTGTTGCAAAAATGGAGGTATGATGGGATATTGTCGTGTTTCGGGAGTGGGGTTAGGTTGGGATGGTTGCGGGGTTGTTTCTGAGGTGACGTAAATGGGATTTGTTTATGTTTCGGTGGGGGGGGGGGAGGGAGGTTTCAATGAGAAAATTTGATATTTTGGTAGTTATAGTTTTATTTGTGATTGGGTATAGAAAATTCATTGATAATATACTATTAAGGTGTATTTTTTCTTGAAAATTTAAAAATTTTTGTATGTATTTCGGAGTATTGTAATTTATTGAAAATATATTGGTTATTTAGTTTAATTTTTATTAATTGCATTTTTTTATAATTGAAGATTGTTGTTTTTTTTTATTGTTAGCAATTTTTCACATTTTTTTCTTTTTTTTAAAACAATATAAATTATATTGTTTTTTTTAATTGCAGGCAAACAATTTGGAAACGTTTCCTAAATTTGGAAAAAATGTAGCGTTTTGTTCTTTTTCATAAAACGTTAAATATACAAAAAATTCGTATGATCATTTTATATTATATCCAAGGACTGTTGTTATATATAGAAATTTGTCTCATTTTCATTTTTTCAAAAATTACATTAAATATAATTTTTCAATGACAAAAATTTTATTTTATTTGATCAATGTATAAAAATTATGTACTTTTTAAATTTTAACAGAATTGTTTTGTATCAATAAATTCGTAAAATTTGGTTGAATATACTAAAAATTAATGTGATCATTTTTTATTATGCCCAAGGACTGTTGTTTCATATAAAATTTGCTTTTTTATTTTCATTTTTTCAATGATTAAATTTATTATAATTTTTTTATGTCGAACTTGGAAAATTTATTGGAAAAATTTATGATCATTTCTATTTTTTCAGAAATTCAACATTTATTTTTTAAGGAGACACATTAATGGGATTTGTTTATATGTTTAGAAGGAGCAATGAGGTTTCAATGAAAAAATGTGATGTTTTGGTAGTTGCATTTTTATTTGTGATCGGGTATAGAAAATGAACTAATAATATTTCTTAAGGTATATTTTTTCTTAAAAATTTTGGAATTTTTGTATTCATTTCGGAGTATTGTAATTAATTGAAAAAACATGGGTTATTTAGTTTAATTTTCATTAATTGTGTTTGTGTATAATTTCAAATTGTTGTTTTTTGTTATTGTTAAAAATTTTTCACGTTTTTTTTTCTTTTTTTTTAAACAATATAAATTATATTATTTTTTTAATTGCAGGCAAACAATTTGGAAACGTTTTCTAAATTTGGAAAAAATCTACTGTTTTGTTATTTTCCGTGAAACGTTAAATGTATGAAAAATTCATATTATGATAATTTTTTATTATATCCAAGGATTGTTCTTATATATAGAATTTCGTTACATTTTCATTTTTTTAAAGTTTACATCACATAATTTTTCGATAACAAAAATTGTACAAATTCATTTGAAAAATGTTTTTTTTTATTTC
Source organism: Platygaster orseoliae (assembly GCA_030522825.1). Lineage (NCBI taxonomy): Eukaryota > Metazoa > Arthropoda > Insecta > Hymenoptera > Platygastridae > Platygaster > Platygaster orseoliae. The sequence continues at coordinate 6,492 of JAPYZL010198254.1, read as the reverse complement.
ATCAATGTCCAAAAATAATGTACTTTTTCAATTTTAAGACAATTGTTTTTTATTAATAATTCTGTAAAATTTGGTTGAATATATTTAAAATTAACGTGACCATTTTTTATTATACCCGAGGACTGTTGTTTCATATAAAATTTCTTTTTTTATTTTCATTCTTTCAATGATTAAATTTATTATAATTTTTTCATGTCGAACTTGGAAAATTTATTGGAAAAATGTACGATCATTTCTTTTTGTTCAGAAATTTAACATTTATTTTTCTAAGGAGACACATTAATGAAATTTGTTTATATGTTTAGAAGGAGCAATGAGGTTTCAATAAGAAAATTTGATGTTTTGGTAGTTATATTTTTATTTGTGATTGGGTATAGAAAATTAACTAATAATATTTTTTAAGGTATATTTTTCTTGAAAATTTTGGAATTTTCGTATGTATTTTGGAGTATTGTAATTCATTGAAAATATATTGGTTATTTAGTTTAATTTTTATTAATTGCATTTTTTTATAATTTAAGATTGTTGTTTATTTTTATTGTTAGAAATTTTTTACGTTTTTTTTTCTTTTTTTAAAAACAGTCTAAGTTATGTTATTTTTTTTAATTGCAGGCAAATAATTTGGAAATGTTTTATGAAGTTGGGAAAAATCTAGCGTTTTGTTATTTTTCATGTAACGTTGAATATACTAAAAAGTTATATGATCATTTTTTTTATATCCAAGGATTGTTGTTATATATAGAATTTCGTCTCATTTTCATTTTTTTCAAGTTTAGATTACATATAATTTTTCGATTACAATAATTTTTTTAATTTATTCGAAAAATGTTATTTTATTTGATCAACGCCCAAAAATTAAATACTTTTTAAATTTTAAGAGAATTGTTTTTTATCAATAATTCTGTAAAATTTGTTGAATATACTGAAAATTAACTTGATTATTTTTTATTATATCCAAGGACTGCTGTTTCACATAAAATTTTCTTTTTTATATTCATTCTCAATGTTTAAATTCATTATCATTTTGTTATGTCGAACTTGAAACATTTTTTTCCAAAAATTAACGATCATTTCTATTTCTTTAGAAATTTAACATATATTTTTCTGAGGAGACACATTAATAGAATTTGTTTATATGTTTAGAAGGAGCAAAGAAGTTTCAATGAGAAAAATTTGAAAGTTTTTATATTTTGGTACTTTCAGTTCTATTTGTGATTGGTTGAACGAAATTCATTAATAATATGTTTCGAGTATTAGATGAGGTATATTTTTTCTTGAAACTTTTCGAATTTTTGTATGTGTTTTCGTGTTTGGTAACTTATTGAAAACATGGATTATTTTGTTTAATTTGTATTGATTGCATTTGTTTATAATGTCAAATTCTTACTTGTTATTGTTAGAAATTTTTTACCTTTTTTTTTCTTTTTCTATAGATAGTATAAATTATGTTTGTATTTTGCAGGCAAATAATTTGGAAATTTTTGTTTAAATAAGCGTGATGAGAAAAAATGCAGCATTTTGTTATTTTTCATGAAACGTTAAATATAGTAAAAATTCGTGCGATCATTTTTTATTGTATGCAAGGACTGCTATTATAAATGGAATTTTGTCTCATTTTCATTTTTTCAAAGTTTGCATTAATTATAATTTTCTGATGACAGAAATTAAAAAAATGTATTAGAAAAATGTAATTTTATATGATCAATGTACCAAAATTTTGTATTTTTTAAATTCTAAGAGAATTGTTTTTTACTAATAATTCTGTAAAATTTGGTTAAATATACAAACAATTTAAGTAATCATTTCTTATTATATCCAAAGACTGCTGTTTCACACAAAATTTACTTTTTTATATTCATCCTTAATGTTTAAATTCATTATCATTTTCTTATGTTGAATTAAAAAAATTTTCGAAAAATTTACTATCATTTCTATTCCTTCAGAAATTCATCATTTGTTTTTCTGAGGATTCACATTCAAAATTTTTAATTTTTTATATTTTAGTAGTTTTAGTTTTATTTGTGATTGGTTAAATAAAATTCACTTATAATATGTTTCAAGTATTAGATAAGGTATATTTTTTCTTAAAAATTTTGGAATTTTTTGGAATTTATTGAATTTTGGAATAATTGAAAATTATGTCTTTTCGTGTTTGGTAACTTATTGAAAACATGGGTTATGTAGATTAATTTGTATTTATTGCACTAGTTTATAATTTCAAATTTTTGTTGTTATTGTTAGAAATTTTTCACGTTTGTATTTCTTTTTCTATAGACAGTATCAATTATGTTTTTTTTTGCAGGCAAACAATTTGGGATTTTTTTTTAAATCGGCATGATTGGAACAATTCTAGCATTTTGTTATTTTTTATAAAAAACGTTGAATATACCTACTTAAAATTTGTGTGATCATTTTTTATTATATCCAAGGACTGTTGTTATATATAGAATTCCGTCTAATTTTCATTTTTTCAAAGTTTACTTTAATATAATTTTTCGATGACAAAAATTTTTTTAATTTATTTGAAAAATGTTATTTTATTTGATCAATGTACAAAAATAATGTGCTTCTTAAATTTTAAGAGAATTGTTTTTTATCAATAATTATATAGAATTTGGTTGAATATACTCAAAATTAATGTGCTCATTTTTTATTATACCCAAGGACTGTTGTTTCACATAAAATTTCCTTTTTTATTTTCATTCTTTCAATGATGAAATTTATTATAATTTTTTTATGTTGAACTTGGAAAATTTATTGGAAAAATTTATGATCAGTTCTATTTCTTTAGAATTTCAACTTTTATTTTTCTGAGGAGACATATTAATGGAATTTCTTTACATGTTAGGGAAGAGGTTTCAATGAGAAAATCGAAAATTTTCTATATTTCAGTACTTTTAGTTTTATTTGTGATTGGTTTTACAAAATACACTAATATGTTTCAAGTATTGGATGAGGTATTTTTTTTCTTGAAAATTTTGGAATTTTGGTGTGTTCGGTAACTTACTGAAAACATATGGGTTATTTAATTTAATTTTTGTTGATTGCACTTGCTTTTAATTTCAAATTGTTTATTGGTATTGTTAGACATTTTTCATGTTTATATTTCTTTTTTTATAAACAATATAAATTATGTTTTTTTTTTGCAGACAAACGATGTGGGAATATTTTTTGAAATCGGCATGATTAAGAAAAATGTAGCGTTTTGTTATTTTTTTTTGAAACGTTGAATATACTGAAAATTCATGTTATCATTTTTTTTCTATCCAAGAACTGTTGCTATATCTAGAATTTTATTTTATTTTTTCAAAGTAAACATTAATTATTATTTTTTGATGACAAATTAAAAAAATGTATTTGAAAAATGTAATTTTTTTTTGATCAATGTACGAAAATTATGTACTTTTTAAATTCTAAGGGAATCGTTTTTTTATTACTTACTCTATAAAATCTTATAACTATTCAATACTTTATATATTTTTGTTGTACCGAAAATTCAAAAGTAATAACTAATCTTTTTTATTTCATTTTAACAAAAACTTTTTTTACAGAATTTTTTCCTTTTTTACCCTTAAGTTGTAATGTTTCAAAAAAACATGCATAAACGACTAAATTCTTGATATTCATAATTTTGTCAGTATTTAAAAAATTTTCTTTATAGCTGTGAATACTGTCTTATGATTCCAAAAACTGTTGTCCTAACTTTTTTTTTTTGGCCACCTAAACTTGAAAAAGATGAAAATTGTAAACTTGAGAAAATTTTGGCTACAACACAACAGTAAATTTTTTTTTTAATTTAAATTTAATTTACAAATTTTTTAAGTTTTTAAATTTTGTTATATGGTTTAGCTACGTTTAAAATAAATGATTTAATAGTGACAAGAAATTTATCACATATCGAAAGTTCTATTGTGAGTATTTCTAATGATAAATTAAAACTCAAGTTAGATTAAAAATCACAAAGTACAATTCAGTTGAAAATTGCAATATTAACCCTTACTTGGTACACTTCCGTGGAAATACATGCTTGGCACACTGGGACCATCTGCACTCCAACGACAAAAATTTCAATTACAAATAAATTTATTAATATTTTGAGTCGCCAAATTTTTTGATACTTGTTCAGAGCCTACTTTTTGAAGATGTTAAGGTTATATGTTCAAAAATTTGTATTGAGTATTATAAAAAAATTTTCAGAAAAGTATGTAATTGTGTTGGTCACAAACAGGGCCATTTTTAGTGGGGCGCAAATAATCCTAGTGTGCCAAGTAAGGGCTAAGATAATTAATTACCGTTGTTTGAATTAGAATTTTCATTTTATATTTTTTATTATAAAAAAAAAAAAATGGTTTGTTTGAATGTATCACAATCAATAAATTTTTCAACTACATTACATATGATCAATACATAAATATAAAAATAAATAAATTTTGGGATTGTGAAAGAATTATGCTAAAAATCAGAACTGAAAATTGGATAATAGACAAGTTAAATTGAAATTATGCTAAAACTAAAAATGACAGAATTTTCATAATTTTTAAGTTCTATACAGATTTTTGAAATTTATCTGCTGTTTTACAGAAAGTTCTTAATCATTTTCAAAAAACGTTCAAAAATCTTTTTTTTTTCTGTCATATTTATGTTTTCCTTCATTTTCTTAATCAGATCATTTATATATCGTCATTTAGAAAAAGTTGCTAACATGATTAAGCTTTTAACAATGTGTATATTTTCAAATTTCAATATTTCTGTCAATTTTAGACCATGTTTTATCATTACTCAGAATTTTGTTAATGGTCAAAAATTCTCATCCACTTGTTTTCTACAATGTTGGAAATAATACATGCGAATTTTTTTTTTTTTATCGCAGGTTTTTGAGAAACTCTGAAAATTCACAAAAATTTGAAAAAATTGAATAAGGCTAAGAACCTTAATTCTGGAAAATTTATACAGACAAGTAATTCATGAAATGTTTTTATAATTTTTTTTCTCTTATAATTCTGCTAATTTTTCAGGTTGTAAATGAATTGATACAAATATCATAAAATTTATTCTTCATTTTTATTATTATCATTTATAATAAAATACCTAATTATTACAAGTTATAAATATTAATATGAGTTAACAGTATGTCTTTATTTGAAAGGTCATGGTTTTCTATTTTTGCAAGCAATTGAGGTCAAACAAGATTTCTAAAACTTGCAAACAAATAGAATATTCATGACTCGGAAAGTTGATTTTCCATGAAAAGTATCGAGTTGGTTTTACTTTTTTTGAATATGCAGAGGCACATATAATTTTATTTTTAGAACTTATTGATTTATGCATAGAACTTTACAAGAAACACTATTGTTCACGAGGCTTAAAACTGTTTGTTCTTATTTTTCTTTCTATTGTACATTTATTTTTTGTGTGAATAAGACGTTTTTCACAGAAGTTATTTATTTTTTTCTTTAAATTTGTTTCAATATTAAAAATTATTAACTATAAATAATATTTAGACCTTATTGTAACAGGAAATTTTAAATTGTTTTCAAGAAATACTTCAATTGTTAACAGTTGTTTAATTTTTTTCCCGTTTAATCGCAGTAAGTATTTTGTAACTAATTCTTTTGTGCTGTATTTTTTTTTTTTTGAAGGTCACAGGCATGGGCAATATTAAAATTGGAAATATTTGAACATATGCTTGACAGCAAAAATTATAAAAGTTGTGTAAATCTAGATTTTTATTTATTTTGAGTCTTGAATAATTATTAATTAATGGCTAATAGTTAGTTAGCTTAGGTTTTTAATTTCAAAATGTATAGCAAGCGAAAAAAACTAAATATGATTCAAAATTAGTTATAAAAAAGCATCAGCGATAATTTTAATTTAAAAAAACTCGAACGTAATATTGATAGATTTATGAATTTAAAAATTCAAATATCTAAGACAAAAAGAAATGGAAAATTTCATATGTGAACTTCAAAAGTCACAGATAATTGTAGACATCAAACAATCTATAGTGTCTATAATTAAAACAGTCCATAATTCTTACATTTCGTAGTCAGATTACAGATGTTCTGTATACGAAAAAATTGTTATATGCGATAATTTATGTATTAATCAATAACAAATAATATTGTATGTATGACATACATGTATCTTAGCTAGTTCTACCAATGAAATAATATTTTAAGTTTTTAACTTTAAATAGACTTCACTGACAAACAGACTTTTAAATCTTTCAAATTTGAGTTAAAAAGTTTTCAAAATTTGATACTTTTGATTTTTCAATATCCATACAAATGTTTAATGATGACAAAAATTTTTTTACGAAATTGGTTTATAATGTTATAAATAGTACTTTAACTCTTGCGATTGAATTTAAGTGCTTAGGAACAAGACATAATTTAAATGTGACGCTCCGCGAGAAAAGGGCCCTTATGCAAAAAAAATCGATTTTCAGGTTAAAGCATAATCTGGTTGTATAAAAGTCCCTCTTTCTTTTGC
>JAPYZL010198242.1:0-10994 GCA_030522825.1 Platygaster orseoliae | reverse complement strand
CTTTATCAGAAATAGAATTCTTATAGGAAATTTCTAATTGTTATTAGAATTTTGCTATTTCTTATAAAAATCAAAATCACTAGTATATAATTTTTTTCGGAGAATTTTCGAATTTAGAATTTGAATCATAATTTTGGAATCTAAAATTGAAATTTCAAAATTTGAATCATAATTTATGAATGTAGGATTCAAATCTTAGAATTTGAATAAGAATTTCAAAATTCAGAATTAACATTTCAGAATTTGAATAAGAATTTCTGAATTTAGAATTCAAATTTTAGAATTTGAATTAGAATTTCTGAATTTAGAATTTGAATCAGAATTTCTGAATTTAGATTTCAAATGTCAGAATTTGAATCAGAATTGTTAGAATTTTGAAGTTCTTGAATTTTTTCACTGAATTCAGTGAATTCTTGAATTCATTATTAAAATTAAGAAATTTAAATCAGAATTTTCATAATTCAGTAAAGTTTCACAGTGAATTCTTTCAATTTGTTCTTTCCTTCAGTGAATTGCCGAAATTTGTTCAGTGAATTTTTGAATTTAGGATTTGAATCATAATTTTGGAATCTAGAGTTGAAATTTCAGAATTTGAATAAAAATTTCAGAATTCTGAATTCACATTTCAGAATTTGAATAAGAATTTTTGAATTTAGAATTATAATTTTAGAATTTGAATCAGAATTTCTGAATTTGGAATTCAAATTTTAGAATGTGAATCAGAATTTATGAATTTAGAATTCAAATTTTAGAATTTGAATCAGAATTTCTGAAACGTCAGAATTTGAAGCAGAATTGTTAGAATTTTGAAGTTTTAGAATTTTTTCACTGAATTCAGTGAATTCTTGAATTCATTATTCAAATTTAAGAATATGAATCAGAATTTTCATAAGTCAGTAAAGTTTCACAGTGAATTCTTCCAATTTGTTCTTTCTTTCAGTGAATTTTCGAATTTAGGATTCAAATCAGATTTTTTGAATCTAGAATAAAAATTTTAGAATTGAAATCAGATTTTTTAAATTTAGAATTCAAATTTCAGCATTTGAATGAAAATGTTCGAATTTAGAATTCAAATTTCAGCATTTGAATCAAAATTTTCGAATTTAGAATTCAAATTTCAGAATTTGAATCAAAATTCTCCAAATTTTTGTATTCTTGAATTTTCAGAAAATTCCTTGTTAGGGGCTTTGTCGAATTTGTTTTTTCAAGGTTTCACATTATTTTTGGTAAATCTCTGAAAAAAAAATTTTCGTTTGATTTGTCAAGGTTGTAAACTTTATGGACATCAAAAATCCTATGATTGAATAAAGTCATATTTTTCCCGACAGACTATTTCCAAAAATAAAAAAAGTGTTCTTTTTTTCATCAAAGAAGACATGCTTTTACGATAAATTTTACTATTTTGATTGTTTGACCGTAAATTTACATTTTTTTCTTATTTATTTTAAAAAATTGAAAATTAGAAAAAAAACTTTATATATTATAAGTTGAGAAACATGTGAAATTTGAATTCTGGACTCACCTCTTTTTGATTAGGCGTGATGGTCAGTACTCTTTGAGGGAAACCTGGCCGGGGTGCCATGTACGTGGAGGGTGACGAAAGCAAACTCGGCAATCGTGGATGGTCCCGTACTCCATAGCGCCGTGGACTCTCGGAATACTGAGCGATCGGCAACTCGCCGATCACTCTGGTAACTTTGTGATTGCGCTCGGATATAGGGGAGTCTGCCTCTTCGCAGTCGCTCGCTGGTGTAACTACCTGTAAAATTCACAAACATTTTCCAAAGTGAATCAAATGGAAAAATAATGTTATAATAATCAAACTAGTGAGTCGCAAAGTAAATATTTTGTAATATTAATATATTTTGTAATCTAATGATTTGTTACATCTTTTAATTCAGTAAACATTATTAACATTATTATTTTCATTTTTATTGATTAGTTTTTGTGGAACTTTCATTTTTTATTTTTTGACTATCAAAATTGAATTTCTACTCGAAATAAGGGAGAAATAAGAAAAAATTTTCATTCATTTTTTATTTCATTTTTTGATCATTAATTTTTGTATTATTGACATTCATTTTTTGTTTCGATTATTGTTTTCATTAATTTTTGTATAATTTTCATTGATTTTTTATTTGCTGACTATCAAATTAGAATTTTTACACGAAGTAGGAGCGAAAGCAGGAAAAATTTTCTAGATGTTTTTTAGAAAAATATATTTCCTCCGGGATCGTATTATATTTTTATTCATTTTTTGTTGTATTATATTTATTTATTATTTATGTAAAATTTTAATTAATTTTTTTTTAACTATCAAACTGGAATTTTTACTCGAAATAAGGGTGAAGGAAGAAAAAATTTTCGAGAGATTTTTTGTAAAAATATATTTCCTCCAAAATCGTAAAATTTTCATTTATTTCTTATTAATTCATTTTTTAATAATTTTCATATATTTTTATTTGCTGACTATCAATAACTTTTTACTCGAAAAAGGGGCGAAGGCAGGAAAAATTTTAAAGAGGTTTTTTGGAGAAATATATTTCCTCCAGGATTGTTTAATTTTTTTATTCATTTTTTTTTTGTTTGTGTATACTATTTTTGTAAAATTTTTATTATTTTTTATTTTTTGACTATCAAACTGGAATTTTTACTCAAGATAAAGGTAAAGGATGAAAAAATTTTCGAGAGAGATTTTTCGAAAAATTATATTGTATTATTATTAACATTATTGACATGAAATTTTTCTTAATTTTATCATTTCGTGTACTTTCATAACATTCTATAATTCTTTAGAATTTAGGAGTTTTGTGAAATTTTTAGTTTAGTAAAAAATGTAATATTCTGAATTCGTAAAATAATGTTATTTTGTAACATTTCGTTATTTAGCGACATTTTGCAATATTGCCAACTTCTGATTTAATAAATTTATGCGAATTTGTCACTCTTGAAGATTTTTCAATTTTACAAATTTTTAACTTTAGAAGAATTTTTTAATTTTGTAACATTTTGCGATATTGTGTCAACTTCTGATTTTGAATTCATATAAATTTGTCACTCTTAAAGATTTTTCAATTTTACCAATTTTAAAATTTCGAGGAATTTTTTAATTTTGTAACATTTTGAAATATTAATTTCATTCTTAGCGACATTTTTCAATATTGTGCCAAATTTTGACATAAAAATTTTCTTATATAAATTTTTTATAATTTATAAAAAAATCTTGATAAGCTGAAAATAGTTGAAATAGAAATCTGAAAGCAGATTTATACTGTAACAATGTATATACCTTGAGAAAATAGAAATACAAATGTTGATAAGTTGAAAAAAGTTGAAATAAAAATCGTAATAAGTTAAAAAAAGTTGAAAGTTGAAATATGAAAAAATGTATATACCTTGAGAAAGTTGAAATAAAAATTTTGATAAGTTGAAAAAAGTTGAAATAAAAATCGTAATGAGTTGAATAAAATTGAAATACAAATCTTAATAAGTTGAAAAAAGTTGAACTAAAAATATTAATAAGTCGAAAAAAGTTAAAATAAAAATCTTAATAAATTGAAAAAAGTTGAAATAAAAATCTGAAAACAGATTTGTACTGTAACAATGTATATACCTTAAGAAAATCGGCCCTCAAATTTCGATGGTACGCAGTCGTTGGACTAGGGCTGCTGCCTACACTCGAGCTCAGAGGCTTCGAAACTATTCTCTCTCGAGGTAAAGACTCGCCAACTTGAGAATCCTGGTTCCCCTTCGGTGTCTCGAGTGGGGCGACGTTGCTCGTGAGGTCCAGTCGCAGGTTCTGCCAATTGTCGTCAATGTCGTCGAAAACGACGACTTCGCCGTCGCTGACGATCGCCATGCTTCGAGCGGGCGTCGTGTTGTTCGACTGGTAATCTATGCAATTCTTTGGCAGCCCATATTTTAGGTCTGTAATACTTTTCGGCGCATTGTAATCTACGTTATTGCTATTCAATATCGAGTCGTAGGTGATCAAGCGATTGCTGCGGTTGCTCCGAGGCGAATTGTAATCCAGGATTGATTTCGTCGAATTTCTACGCACCGAACGCACTTCGGAGGAAAATACCGTCTCTGTCACTTCGCGGCTTACGCGGTGTTTTCGGGTTTCACCGCATCTGCAAAATTAAAATGTGAATTTTTTTTATATATAATTTTTTTATTATTATTTATCTATATAATTTTTTTATTATTATTTATCTATATAATTATTTAATATTATAATATAATATATAAAATAATATAATGTAATTATGTATATATATATATTATAGTATAGTATATATAATTGTATATAATATAATAATATATTAATATAATCAAAATATAATAATTATAATATAATTAGAAAAAATGATTATATATAATTTTTTTTTATAATGTACGAAAATGTGATTTGTTAGTGAAAAAACCAGTCTCAAATTTAAAAAAACAAACATAACCAACAAAATTAGGGAATTTCACTGATTGGAAAAAATTTTTTTTACTATGCTCGTACAATTAAAAAAAATTTTTTTGGTTTTTGAAATAAAAATTGATTCGACATTGTTTATTTACCTATGTTGAGAAAAAAATGCAAAAAGGATTTTCAAAAACCTTGATTTTTAAGTATTATAGCCGTGAATAAAACATGGGTAACACAAAACCTTCAATGAAAATTTATGTTTTGTTTCGAAAATATATATTTCAGTCATTTTTTTATTTCCACTTAAAATTAAAAATTGTATTTTTAATTAATTTATTATATTCGTATCGTATATTTTATATATATTGTACATAATGCGATGTTAAACGAAGTAAATACTATTTTAGATTTTGAAGTAGTTTTATATAATATATGGTTTTATTTAATTACATTTGTATACAAGATTTATTATTGTACAATCAGAAAAAATTGATAACATTTGATGGGCGTTGTTTAATATTAAAATTTATTTAATTTATTATTGAATAATTTCAACACCTTCAAAATTTTGAATAATTTTTTAATATTCATAAATATATAATTTTTTAAAATTTTTATTCAATAATACCTATTATTTACTATTAAATAGTGTAATGAAATATTATTATATATTTTTAATATTTATTATTATATGGTATAAAATATCAAAAAAAAATTTTTATATATAATAATGAAAATGTGATTTTGTTAGTGATTAAACAAGTCGCAAATTTTAAAAAACGGATCTAACTAACAAAATTAGGGAATTAGGCTGATTGAAAAAAAATTTTTTTATTATAAAAAAAATTTTTTCGATTTTTTATTTAAATTATTCAAACTATTTAAATTAAAATTATTATACTTATTATCGAATAATTTCAATAATTTTAAAATTTCGAAGAATTTTTATTATTTATAAATATATAATATTTTTTTATTTTTATTCAATAATACCTAATATTAATATCAGTAGACTGCGACTATAAGGGGACGCGTTTTTCGAGGCGCGTGACCCCGCCGCTATAGTACCGGGATGGATAGAGAAACGGCCGAAAATGGCGATAACTAAATGCTTCAGTAGAATATGCGATTTTTTCAATTCGCTGTTTCTCCGTAACTATTGACGCGATTTCGTCAATATATATGTCAAAATATGCGTAAGACTTTAGCGGTTCCGAAAAGTTAACTCTCAGCTATAAATTGTACGTTTGTTTATAAATAAACAATAAATGAAATTGATGTAAACTCAGGTATGAAAAAACTATAAATTTATTGTTAAATTTGCAATAGTACACTTTTTATTGTAAAATATTATGATGTTTATTTACTTTCATGCCATACGTGCAACGAGAAACTGACATACTGAAATACTATAAAAAAAAAAAAAATTTTTCATTTTCAAAATTAAGAATACAGCAAAAAAATAACATATAAGATGTCTAGCAGATTTTTATTAAATAAAAGAAAAACAATGTTATAAAATTTTGTTGAATTCAAAAATACTCATAAAATTTAAAATTCACGATAAGTAAAACAATATGATTATTACATCTTTTTTTTTATCTATATAAATAAACTTTACCTCAGCAACTTGTAATTATTGATTGAAATAAATAAAAAAAGTTTCATTATTGATTTCTTTTCTTTTTCAACTTATTTAAAAGATGAACAAAGTAAAAAATAAGTTATACATGTTAGATATTTTATTAAAATTCATATATTAATCATTATTATTAATAAATTTAAATTTTTATTTATTTATCATCGTTAACTATTTATTAATATAATTATGAAAGATGACAGAAAAATGTTTTGTTTTCATGTATTACAAATGTTTGCGATTTCAAACACATTCTTCGTCTTTGAAACTATTTTTATATGCCTCGATAAAATACTTTTAAAATAATTGGTTTAAAATGAGAAGATTGTAGGATAAATAATTGACATACCGACTTCTCAATTCCCAAACGCTCTGCCCATTTGGGGACTTGTTATTCTTTTTCACCGACAATTTATTATCCACTTGGCCATCGTCGTTGCCCACAGAATTGGACGCTCCGAAAAAACGAGTCTTCCTGGCTGCAACTTTTCCTCGGCTTTGAGAAAAAACCTCGCGACCGCCAGCTATTTCTATGATTCTGGAAAACATACATTTATCATTAATTATATTTTATATATTTATTATATTCTCAATTTATTAATTTTCTAAAAATTTTTATTAACTATTTTTATTTAATTTATTAAATATATATATATATATCATTTTAATTTATTATATTCATTATTGTTCATTTTAAAATATATATATATATATATAATATAAATATTATTATAATGATAATATTTAATTAATTATTTTTATTTTATTCGTAAAAATTTTCCAGTATCATGTGCGATAATTTTTTCCATTCACAATTTTCATTATTATAAATTCTAATTTTTCATTTTATGACTTGTTTTTGTAGAAAAAAAAATTCATAAAAAATATTGATATATACTCAAGAAGTATTTTTTATTTAATTAAAATACGCTGATGTTATTTTGATTTTGAGATTAGAATTCAATAAAATAAAAGTCATTACGAAGTTCTTTTTTGCCAAAGCTTTCACTTTTTAGAAATTTATTCGAAAAATCCATATTTTCACGCTTTTTTCGCATGCAAATTTTTCAATAATTACATCTACTGCAACGTGTGCTTAATATATGCAAAGACTAACCATTAATATTTCTGGAATTTCGCTTGATTATGTTCGTCGAAGTTTGTAATCGATACAGGAAATCTTTAAACTCATAGCGAAACATTGGAAAAAACACTGAAACTGATATTTCAAGTTGTTAACAACTGACAGCTGACAGGAAACTGACAACAACAACTTGCAGAAACATCAATATATATCGATTAATTTTCAATATATCGAAGGTTACATCGATATCAGGTAAATTCAAATATCGGTCTTGTGATTGGCCGGATTCAAATTTTCAAACTAACCGTTTCTTTTAAATTCGATCAATTAAAGTGCTTTTAATAAAAATAACACTGATACACTGCAGGTAAAAGTTAATATTTTAGTTAACTTTTCGCGAGTGAAGTGAAAGTAGCGTGATATTATGTAATATAATATAAATATAAGTAATATAAATAATATAATATAAATGTAATAATACATCGATATTAGTTAAATTTATATATCGGTTTCATGATTGGCTGGATTCAAATTTCAAACTGACCGTTTTTTTAAATTCGACCAATCAAAGTGCTCAAATAACATACTGATTCACTGTACACTGTAAAAATGCTCGTAGTAGAGTTACTATCTTCAGTATGGGAAATATTCCGGCCTGTACTGAGTACAGTGAAAATACTACCATGATAGTAAGTTCACTATCATGGTGGTATTTATGACTTCTTCGATAGTAAAGTTACTCACTTCTTCTACAGTAAAGTTACTGAAAGTTATTTTACTTCTACTATAATAAAGATAGCATTTGTACCGACCGAAAGTAAAAATACTGTCGGATAGCAGCATTGCTACTTTTAGTAATATTACTGTATTGAGTATAGGCCGGAATATTTCCTACACTCAATACACTAACGTTACTGGGCGTTACAGTAAATGTACTATTCGATAGTAGTAGCGCTATATTCAGTATAGTGGATCCAATGTCATACAGTAATCCTAATGAATTGAATACATTAAATTCCAAATAGAAACTTACTAGCAGCTAGGAATCCTACATTGAGATTTTTTACAGTGTAGGTGTAAAAGTTTATATTTTAGTTAACTTTGGTTAACTTTTCGCGAGTGAAGTGAAAATAGCGTGAATACCAATTGGAATGGTTTGAATTTCATCACTGCAGCTATTTAAACGAAATTTCGTAAACGTTGATCAAAGGTTAGTAAAAAAAAAAAAAGAAAATGGCGGCGTTCTTTGCTAAGCAAACTCAACTGCTCTGAAAGTTTTTTCTTGATAGGAATAAAAACTTTCTCGTAAATAAAAAATAAAAAATTTTATATAAAGTTTGTCGTTTGAAACCACTGATAATTAACGCTATAAAATGTATAATTTTATACTTTTTAATTTCTCAAAGTCGAGAATTACTCGTTGCAAACGTTCTTTAAAACATAGTTTTCAATCGAGTTTGTGAATCTATTCATTCAAAACTTCTTTTAAGATCCAAATTTGAAATCAAAAACTAAGTTCAACAACATCTCCCACAAGAACAACGCAGAAAAACGGGTGCATTGACCGGGAGCTTCTCGAAAATGTAATTCTTGAAGCGCGTGACAAACGAGTCAAATAAATTAAGGGGACACGGAAGTCCTTTTGTTTGCGTCTTCTTTCCTCTGATCCACTTTCCATTATACGCGTTTTTCTCGCACTTCAGCATGTTCCGTGTCCCCTTAAGACGGAGCAGCTTCGCGACCGTTTCGACCTATTTTGCATGTCTCGAGTAAAAACTATTTTACCTAACTTTAAAAGTCAAAATATTGTTACTCAAATATAAGCTGTAAGATTAAGAAAAATTCAGATAAAGTGAAGTATGATTTTATGAAAAATAAAAATAAAACAATAGGAATAAATAATTGAGTTTTGGAATTCTAACCTCGAATCCCGTAATTTGTAGCTGCGGTCACCTTTGGCGGAAGTTAGGATGTAAACAGGACTCTCCTCAAGGTCGCTGTCATCCTGTTGAGACTGCGCCTGCTGATCACTTCCTGTCAAATTCCCGTAATGCTGCGCATCCTCGCTTCTGCCCGACGACGCCGACGAATCGCTCGAAGACGACGGCTTTGTCGTCGTCGACGAGTAGCCTTCTCCAGGGAATCCTGGTGATACCAGGTTTGCTGTTCTGCGGGACAGCGAACCTGATTTTTTCGCTCGTTTCCTACGTCTACGAACGCAACTCTGAATTCTTAAAACTTGCATAAATGGTTGGGAATCGAGATGAATGCGAATTTTTTTCTGTTTGCGAATGATTCATAATTCAGAATAAAAAAGGGTTCATTTTCGAACTAAGTTCCGAATTTCGTTCATTGTTGCATGGACTCCAGCAAAAATCCGGAAAGACAATATAGGAAACAATAGAAAATGCTGGAGACTTGAAGAAGCTTATCTGGAAACTCGAGGAACGTTAGGGACTTGAAAAACATTCGAATTGCCTCCCATTCAATTTAACATCCTCTTTTTTCGGGTTCTCAAACATGGGCGAAAGAATGGAGAAACAAATTGCGTTACGCTCTGAAAAAAGTTTTGCATCTCAAGAAAGAATGATTTACAGTTTTTTCGAAAATCGGCTTGTAAAAAAGGAATGTATAATTTGGAAAAACTTGCCTATCGTTGACTTCTCGCTCGAGGTCGATCATGTCGCTTGAAATAGCTAAAGCTTCACTTGGAGTGCTCTTGATATCGATAGTTGGCTCGATTTCTAGATGTTTGTGAAGGTCATATGGATGGCCAGTGTGCGTTGAGTCCCCCGGCAACGGGGGTGGACCTTCCCTAGGCCGGCATTTCGGGAAAAGTCGGTTTAAGTCTGCGTTCTCCAAAATCAAGCTTGTCATCGCCCCTCAACTCTCATATCATTTGACAGTTTTTTCATTATCCTGCAACCGAAAAAACAATTTTCGAAGTGGAACTTCTTTTCCCGGGAGGTAAATCCGTAACGACAGCGTCACGCTTTTCGCATCACGCTTTTAGCGTCACGCTTTTAGCGTCACGCTGTCAAGTTAGCGAAAAGTTGGCGTTTGGACGATAAAGATCATTTACAAATATCATAAAAAATTAATGATGATTTGTTAATTGTTATTCTAAGAATTTTTTTCAAAAAAATTTTTTTTTGGTTGCTGATTAAAGATTTCACATTGTTTTTATCAAATTTTTTGTTTAAGCAAATTATTAAAACAAATTTTTAAACAATTTTATTTTTACAATATATATGTACATTTCATTGTTTTTTTGGTTGCTGAGTTGCAATTTGACATTGTTTTTGTATAATGTTTTTGTTTAAACAATCTTCTGTTTAAACAAATTTATTAACAATCTTATTTTCACAATATATATGTCCATTTCATGGTTTTTTAGGTTGCAATGTTTGAATTTGATATTGTTTTTGTCAAATATTTTTATTTGAAAATTTATTTAAACAAATTTATTAAAAATCTTATTTTCATAACATATATGTCCATTTCATGGTTTTTTGGGTTGCTAAGTTTGAATTTGAGATTGTTTTTGTAAAATTTTTTTGTTTGAACAATTTATATAAACAAATTTACTAATAATCTTATTTTCACAACATAAATGTCGATTTCATGGTTTTTTGGGTTGATGAGTTAGAATTCGACATTGTTTTTGTACAATTTTTTTGTTTGAACAATTTATTTAAATAAATCAATTAACAAACTTATTTTCACAACATATATGTCCATTTCGTGGTTTTTTAGGTTACTGAGTTGGAATTCGACATTGTTTTTGTAGAATTTTTTTGTTTAAACATTCTATTTAAACAAATTTATTAACAACCTCATTTTAACAACAT
>JAPYZL010198179.1:0-14295 GCA_030522825.1 Platygaster orseoliae | reverse complement strand
CCACAATTCTCCGCACTAACCTATATGGCTCTGCGCCGCCAACTTGACGTCTACGGTAAAACTCCCGATACTCAACTTGTTGTGAAATATACTATTTGGCAATCACATTCGTGACTTTATTTTGGTCATTTGTAGAACATGGCATATATTGCAAATTTTATTTTGCTTACAATTAACATATAGCAAACATAAAATTTCTCGAACACTCGTCATTAGAAGTTACACGCACGATTTTTGTAAAAAAAGGGGGGAAATTGATGGGGAGTATTAAGTTGATAACTCAACACGTCCAACCTTTGCCTTTGTTCAGCTCTCTGAAAACCTTTTTCTTCTTCAATTGTGCATTGTACTATCATGCCATTTACTGTGGGATGTGAATAACGAGGTTTCGTTTTTTGGCAATTCGAGTAATTTGCGGATGTCCCCCGAGTTACAAGTTAGTATAGTTAACGAGGCAGTTTCTGCGATGCTTCTTAGCCGATTGAATCGCGCGACAGGAAATTAATTATAGCTCTTCACGAACACTTGTACCAACCTTTTTGACTTGACCGGATGTGGTGCAGGCGAACTGGGATCAAGTTTTACGCTGCGCGGAATATGACACAAATTGTTATCGCCAAGGGGTTTGACAAGACACGGAAGGATGTTCAGCCACCCATACTACCGTTAGATCAAGAATCCGATTTTGTTTATGAAGTTACCCCATTGTAAAATTTTGAACAAATCGGTTTTTTGGAGCTAAAAAAGTGGTTAAAGGTCTTATAAATAATATACTAGAAAATAAAAAGTGCCGAAAATGTCTACTCTCTTAGTTTGAATTAATGAAATTTTTACTGATTCAATTAGTAGGTGAGTAATTCACTACCGTGACTCAAATTTATGATCGTCTCATAGAGACTCAATTTTGGAAAGAATATTTTATATGAATTTAAAAAAACCGTCATAGATTTTAAGAGTTTTTTTTTATGAAAGGAGATAGATAATTTTGTTATTTTGTTTTTATGGATTTCAGCGAAATGTTATTGTTGTGTACTTTCTGAGACGTTTGAAATGATGAAGGAATTTTTCAATGTTTGTTGCAGGTCGAGGTCTGGATATGATTCGAGCAGTGGCGATGAATCTGAAAATGAATACAGTTCAGTCGTGTACCAAAGTGGTAATCAGGTCCCAAATACTTCTTCCGCGAATGCTTCTGGCCAGCCTCAAGGAAAACACCTAAACAAGGGTCGTTGGACCAAAGAAGAGGTATAGAATTTTATAGAATGCATAAATTTTCCAAGACATCATTAATTTAACACTTGTAGTTCTAAAATATACAAAGTCTCATTGTTCTCAAGTTCGATATAAATTTAAAAAAACTAAGAAAATTGTAAATACTCGCCATAAATGCCACAGTATACCGAACAAGTGCACGATTTGCATATTTGAGTTAGCTGTTGTGCCAAACAAAGCACAAGTCAGAAGTACTATATTAGTTCCTTAGTAAGTGAACGCCCCATTTCCTGTAAGCGAAGACCACGTTTCTCATGAAGAATTCTAACCCAAAAGTAAAGAAGGTATAGGGGATCGGTGTTTTTTACACCGAAAAGTGCACAAAAAAAAATGGAATCGGACGGCACGAGCTTCTTTGTTCGAGTCAAAATTTTCGTGTTCCACGCAATTCCGTAGTTTGGAGAATAATGTTGATGCAGATAATGTAACTTGGGCGGGATCGAATGAATGAGTCAAATTGAGGGAGATTATACACGTGTGATTGTCCTGTACGGGCTTTCCCGTGGGAAATGGCGGCCCCATAAGCAGTATTACCTGCTGCATTCGCTTACCTGTCTCATGGCACCGAGGTCAGATTATGCCTCTATCTAAATCGCTCAAACAAGAGAGGGAATCACAGGCGCAGCCTATATTTTATCCCCCCCGAAAAGTCTCACCCGTCTCCGGGTCGACTAGTTCATTTCTACGCCAACCCTTCTTATATTCGCGAACCAACCAACCCCCCTAAACAGACCACTGCTTCGGACAAAGCGCTCCCTTTTTTTTCTCACTTTCTTTTCCCTTCCCTTTCGTCATTCCTCGACCTCGTTCTCCTTTTGTTCTATTTAAAGGCCTTTTTTATCATCACCATGGCATTTCACAACTTGCGAATTCTCAATTAGAACTTTTCGTTACTATTTTACAGATGGATAATATAAACAATTTGACTGAGAAGTAGTAATAGTAATTGGAAAAGTACATTTTCAATCATTTTGACAATATTTTTTAACTTTTTTTTTTTTATTGAGAAATAGAGTTAAAAACAAACTTACCAGTTTTTACCAGACACTAGGCTGAATACATTAGAAGGGAAGTAGGGGATGTTTCCCCTCTCAAAAGTTTTCAAAATATTTTATAAATAATAAAATATTTTGAACATAATACTTTGAAATATAACATAAATATTATTTTAGAATTACTTTATTTATGTATATTATTATTATCTATACCTATATATTTTATTATCTACAAATTTTATATATCTTTATGTATTTATATATAAATAATTCATTAATATTTTTTATAATTATTATATAATTGTATAATGATATTATTTATAATTATTTATATTTCATTATTTAAATATATTATTATATTTATATTTATATTCATAATATTTTATTTTTTATATTTATAATATTCTGTAATATTTTTATATTTTCAAAATATTTCGAAAACTTTCAATATATGTGACGCGATCTGAGAAAAAGACCTACTGTCCAAAAAATCGATTTTCGGATTATGATTGATTCAAATAATTTACATGGGCTTAAATGGCAGTTCAACGCCTTCCACAGCGCGCCGTGTAAACTTTCACTTTTGTCGAGTAGGTCCCTTTTGTCGGATCGCGTCACATATTTTGAAAACATTCTCAGTTTTTGTATTTATAACGTACAATTTTTTGACAGTCTTCTTTGAATCGTGACATTTTTGGGAATTCTCAGTTCATGGCGGTTTCAATTTTTTTTTTTAACATTTTCAACATTATTAGAAGTTTGGAAGGTTCAATAATTTCGACAGTTTGTTGAGTTTTGAAAGTTTGTAACAGCTTTGACAGTTAAACGACAGTTTTATTGCTTAAAAATTAGTTTTGACATTTTCATACATTTAAAACAGTATTGACAATTATTTCAACAGTTTATAGTATAGCAATATTCACTATTTCTATATTTTTTCGCACTGATTCATAACAGTATTGAAAGCTAGACAGTTTAGGAAATATTTTTTTATCTGTCTGGTTTCGACAGTAAAACATTTTAGAAGGGTTATTACAATGGAAGTAAAACATTTTTTTCTGGAATATCATGAAATTTTCTTGATTTATGGAGCTCAAATAAAGCAGTAAAAATATTTTGAAAAAATCGTATCGAGTGTCCAAATTAAAAAAAAATGTTTCTTTAAATATTTTTGTGTATCTTGTAGTTTTTCAAATAAAAGATATACTCGCAATAGTTGAATATAATTTACGACTTTTTATTCGTAAATTGTTTGATTTACAAATGCTATTTTATTATTTCTTGTAGTATTTGACACTTTTGACAGTGCCAAAAATGCTTGATATTTCATGAGTTTGTACCTTATTTTCTGAATTCTCCAACGAATCAACGCGATATTTGAAATATTTGCTTATAAAAATGCTGAAACACAATCATATTAGGGTCATTCTAAATGAAATTGTCCAGGCAGTTAGGGTCAAGTTTTTTTTCGCATGAAATTTTTTTTTATTTTTTACGTCGAAATCGATTAGACACGTATTTTTTCTTTTTGCTCAATTTTGAGTTCTTTCGTCGTGAGGAATTTTTGAAAATTTGACTAAATACTTGATTTTCCGCTATTGGCGCATGTTAATTTTTTTTTTAATGCGAAAACCCTGCGAAAAAATGACGGATCTTTGAAATTTTTTTTCTGTTTTTAGTTAAAAGGTCCCTCGTAAAGAAAAAAATATGAAACATGATATTTTTTCAAAAAATTTTTTTCTATTGTGATTTAAAATAAAAATCGAAAAATTTTTGACTTCAAAAATGTCGGATTGCATCAGTTTTTTTTCCTTAATATTTTTTTCTTAAAAAGTTATATATATAAACAAAATTATGTAGTAGTCTTTATTAGCAGAAATTCGTTCTTTGGGAATTATGATTTTTTAAAGTTATAGTGACAATTATTCAGTAATTTTAGGCTTCATTTACAAAAAATGTCATCGTTTCGCCAAAAGTGGCTCAATCGTTATGCTTTTTTTTCTGCCATTAGTTACAGGTTCATTTTAGAAAAGAAAATTTCAAAGACAAGTAACTTTTTCGAAATTATATTTCATGGTCATCTTTCAAATGTACTACAAATTAAATGAGTTCAAGTCCAAAAATTTTAACAATGCTTCGATTTTTCCATTCTTATTTTGTGTTTTCGATTAGTATTATATACTGACATGTATCACAAGCTTTTTTAAGAAAGTGAATATCGTTTCGAATGAGTTCTGATTTTTCTGTTTCCATGTGATTGCATTACTTTAAATAGTTTCATTATCTGCCAAATTACTTAATCCATATTATGTGTTTTATCTTGTAGAGATTTTCATTTAGAATTTCGATTTCATTTAAAATGGCCCATTAACAGTTAATAATTTTGTACTGCAAAAACGACAGATAATTAAAAAACTATTAATAAGTTAATTATCATTGACTGGTTTTTTTTCTGATTCCCTCCCCTTTCCCTAAAATTTAACTTTGAAACGAATTCCAACATCCAGTGTACGATAAACATAATTAAATACCACAACCATTGCTGATCAATATGTTCTACTAAAAACTTTTAACAGCTTTTACTATAAGTTCGTCATATGAAACCTAAAAATGTACTAATAATTTATTCATCTTCATTCAAATAATGAGTCTGTAAAAGTGAACTGTAAAACTGATAAAAACAATAAATTAAAAAAAAATTACCCCCCCCCCCTCCATCGCTTTCTATTATATACTGCTAGCTTAAGGCGAGGGGGTTCACTTTTACCTTCGCGTCTCCTTTCCTCTCACGCGCTCTCTATTCTCTGCGTCTTTCTCGCACGTCAACAGCGATCCCCTCGCCTTAAGAAAGTTTTGGAATTCTATAATCACATTTTTTGAACCTTGTATAATAACCATTTTCAGGATTCCTTGCTGAAACAATTGGTTAGCACCACTGAGACAAGTTCAGGTTTTCGATGGGAAAATATATCTTCCCATTTCCCCGACAGGAGCGATGTGCAATGCCAACAGAGATGGGCCAAGGTCGTCAATCCCGAGCTGATCAAAGGACCATGGACAAAAGAGGTTTGCAACAATTTTCGTGATTTAGGAAGATCCTCCATTATGTTTTCATATCGAAATTGTTATAAACAAAACTATTGTCTATAAATAAATCAAATTGTGCCAAAAGTTTTATCAAAAACCTGAAAGAAATGTTGAAGAAATCAAAAAACCTGGAAGAAATCAAATTGTACCAAAAATTTTATCAAAAACGTGGAAGAAATGTTGACCTGAAGCTTGAGAAGGCCTTTTCTTGCTCTTTGAATTTTCGTTGCTTTCATCTTTTTGAGACTCGTTACGAGTTCTCAGAAAATCTTGGTCCCCACGACCGAAGAATTTGGCCTGCGAATATACTGCCTGATCAGGTAAAACCAGTCAGCGCTTTCTATGGTTTTTAACATATCTCTCACTCTCTCTTTCTCTCTCCAGGTTCTGTAACTTGTCTTCCTTTTCAGAATCTTGAAGCATTAAGAACCACGCCTCTCTTTATTTCAAATCGATTTCATCATGCTTTCATGGTATTTGAAAAATGTAGTACTTTGTACATCAAATTTAGTTTAAACATACCACAGTCAATTTTTTTCTCATACATTCGTTCTTTTATTTATAAATGGCTATGCAAAATATAACGTTTCAATGCAGCATTTATCGAGAACAATTTTCGAAATTTTTGTAATTATTGTACTTGAAACGACTGTTTTTAAATAAGTGATGATTTCAAAAAACGTTAAAATGTTAAAGAATGAGAATACAAAGTTTTGTTAATCAATATCCAGCAATTTTTTTCAAATTGTTCTGGATTTTCAAGAATTTTCGAGTATTCAAATAATGATAAATTTTTCTTTGAATTTTAAATTATATTTGACGTTTCAGGAACTAATTATTTATTTTAAGCGTGCAAAAATTTCGTTAAATTTGCCCAAAAATTTTAATCAATTAAGCATTAGTCACACCTTTCTATCTGATTTTGCATAAGCTGTTAAAATCTCCTTATCTTTTGTAAAATTTCAAATTTTTTAGTAATTAGGACTAGAAAACTTCTGAACCTTGTTTAAAATTGTTTGAAATATATAATGATTTCTCTAAATTTATCTAAAACTCTATAGATATCTTCAACTTTTGAGTTATTTTCCTGGTACGCGAGCAGGTTTTAAGAACATACTTGATAATATAATATTCCAACATACTAAGAAAAATTATAAATATCATTGAGTTTTAGAGAACTTTAAGATGATCAAATAAAAAAGAATGTTTAAACATAAAAATCAGGTCGACCTAGGTTTCAGAAGTGATTGTAAAATTTAGGTGACCCAATTTCTAATTTTTTTAAAAAACTGCAAGGAATAAATCATTTACAAGTTTAATTCAGTTAATTATTCAATAAGCGATTCAATTTTTTTCGAAAATAATAAAAAATATGTATAGAATTTCTTCAAAGTTAAAAAAGAATTATTTTTTATTGTCTATATTACAGGTATTTCATATTTATTTAATTTGAAACGATTTTATGATCAGTTTCGTTTGATTCCAATGGTACAATTTCGTCATTCATATATTTATTAATTTTTTTTTTATACGCATAAGCTCAAAATCCAATTATCATTACAATTACGACTATGAAAATACTGAATTTTTCATTTGTTAAAATTATATTTGAGGAGGATCTGGCTATATGTTTCTGCTGTTTTCTGATGATTTGATAAAATATTTGTTTCGTCATGAATTTTAGGAGGATGAAAAAGTAGTAGAGCTGGTTGAGCGATATGGGCCAAAGAAATGGACATTGATTGCAAGACACTTGAAAGGTCGAATCGGAAAGCAATGTCGAGAGCGATGGCACAATCATCTGAACCCAGGTATCAAGAAAACGGCCTGGACAGAGGCCGAAGATCGAATAATTGTCGAGGCCCATCGCAAAGTTGGCAACCAATGGGCTAAAATAGCCAAACTACTGCCAGGCAGGACCGATAATGCCATTAAAAACCATTGGAACAGCACCATGAGGCGCAAGTATGAAGCTGAAGAGCAGAAGATTGTCTCTAAAAACAGTTGTAAGTATTACTTATTTACTTAATCTCACATTAAACCTAGATATTTTTTTTTCTTTATATATTTTTTTCTTGTGACTTTTTGTGACAAACAATTTTTTTTGAAGTGAAACTTTTTAAGCGGCGCCTGGGGGGGGGGGGTGAAAAGCGTTATGTGATGTGATGTGATGTGATCGGGTGGACCTTTATCGAGATTCCAGTGTAAAGTGGGACATATATTGAGGTTCCAGTGTAAAGTCAGTCCTATATTTGTCTTTTATCGAGTTTCCATTGTAAAGTGGGACATATATCGAGGTTCCAGTGTAAAGTCACAGCCCTATATTTGTCTTTTATCGAAGTTCCAGTGTAAAGTAAGCTCTATATGTCTTATATCGAGGTTCCAGTGTAAACTGAGCCCTATATGTCTTATATCGAGGTTCCAGTAAAGTGAGCCTAATATGTCCTATATCGGGGTTCCAGTCTAAAGTGAGCCCTATATGTCTTATATCGAGGTTCCAGTGTAATGTGAGCCCTATATGTCTTATATCGAGGTTCCAGTGTAAACTGAGCCCTATATGTACTATATCGAGGTTCCAGCGTAAAGTGGGATCTGCATTCCCTATATCGAGGTTCTAGTGTAAACTGAGCCCTATATGTCCTATATCGAGGTTCCAGTGTAAACTGAGCCTTATATGTCTTATATCTAGGTTCCAGTGTAAAGTGAGCCTAATATGTCCTATATCGGGGTTCCAGTCTAAAGTAAGCCTTATATGTTCTATATCGAGGTTCCAGTCTAAAATGAGCCCTATATGTCTTATATCAAGGTCCAGTGTAATGTGAGCCCTATATGTCCTATATCGAGGTTCTAGTGTAAAGTGAGCTCTAAATGTAATCTGGTGATCCTGGTGTAATCTGGTGATCTTGGGGTTATATTGGCCCATTTTCGCTTTAATTTTTAATTAACCATACAGAACATTTTAGACCAATAATATTGTTCTAAAATGAAAATAAATAGAAGACTTGAAAATGAATTTGAAAATTTTTTCAATCTATAACAGAATATATTTCATTGGGACTTGGTAAATTTAGAAAACATAACAGTATGATTTTTTTTATTGTGACTTACTTTTCTCAATGTAACATATGAATGAATCGAAATTGTAGACCGTGGAAAGCGAACAATGTCGGATTCGCAAAGTGGAAAAGATGAAAACTCTAGTCAGGGCAACGGTACGCGCATCACCGCAATAGGCACTATTCACCCGAGCTCCTTAATGGGCCAGAGTCATCTAGGACGGGTCGTGGAAATAGATATCCAAAACTGGCCCAGGCCCAACTGGGGGCAGGACTTCCAAAAGCACAACTCCAACGACATCACCACCCTCATGCAAGTTTCGGAACAGCAGGCTGATTCTCCTCCACCTCTTACCTTGCGACGACCCGAGTTCACCAGGATCAAGTCCGATAATTACTCTCCAACATTCAACAGGTATAATTATATAATAAATATAATATATTTATAATATACAATAATAAATATAATATATATTACAGAATATAATATAATAAAATATAATAAACAATAATTTTCATCTATTCGACGTTCCAGTCCTACTTTGAAACTTTTTGCCACCTCGCATACTCTTCATTATTATCAATAACAATAAGGAAAGCTAAATTCGTATTTTAAATTTGATTGAATAACTCAAAATAGAAGTAATTAAATCATGTTTAACTTTTATTGATGTGCAATAAGTTCCAAATGTTTTGGAAATGAACGAAAATAAACTAAAAATTATTTTTTATATCTCAACACATCTTGAATCTGAAATCGAAAACATCTCAATGTTCCCACGATTCTCTCAGGGAATTTGATGGAACTCTTCTTTTTTACCTGAAATATAATCCGTCAGCTAATATGTGTCACAAGCCTTGCTGTAGAATAAGTCTCTAAAAACATCATAATCTTGTTGTAAACAAATAACGCGACTTGAACGGAAATAAATTATTCTCGCAGGTATTATGGTTTGGAAACGGCAAGTGAAGCAAGTGGTTCGAAAACTTCCGAGATTCGGCTGATCCCGATGCCGGACTTGGAAGATGAGCCCATGGAGAAGGTGACAAGGAGCAGTCCACCCTCGATTTTGCGTCGACGGCGACATGGCGCGTCTCATGCGATAACGCATCAGCAGCAACATCGCAACAAGAGTCCGGACAGTGGTCACC
The DNA here is from genome assembly GCA_030522825.1 of Platygaster orseoliae. Taxonomy (NCBI): domain Eukaryota; kingdom Metazoa; phylum Arthropoda; class Insecta; order Hymenoptera; family Platygastridae; genus Platygaster; species Platygaster orseoliae. The sequence goes on along the minus strand of JAPYZL010198179.1, from coordinate 4,733 downwards.
AGTCGGATTACATCATCGGAGGCAATGGTGGGGTACAAATGGTGATGGTTCAACAACAACAGTCTGATGGATCTACCGCACCTACTACCCCCATCAAGCAGCTTCCCTTCAGTCCCTCGCAATTCCTCAACAGCCTTACCCCTGAGGGATCTTCTTGGCCTAGGGCTAGTACTCCCAAAGGTAGCCCCGGGCCCCTGACCACACCACAGCCCTCTGGACTGCGACGCAATCTTGAAGGTACAACAGTAGGAATCAATTCATTGGCTCTAGAAGATGCGAATAGACTTTTTCGAAATACGATGAAAATTGATTGTTTTACAAATTTTCAACATAATTGTTTATTACTGAAAAATGGCCCAAAAAATTCGGGATAACAAAAATATGAGTCAAATTTGGTTGCACAATGTAATTTAAAAATTGTGGACTATGGATAAAATTGATGCATAATTGTAATAGAACCGAGAACGCCGACGCCTTTCAAAAACGCCCTGGCTGAGGTAGAGCGGCGTAGCGGCACGTCCTTGTTCCCGGCAACGCCGAGTCGTTTGGACGCGTTGGCGGAGATAATAAAACAAGAGGAGGACCGTCACAGCGAGGAGACGAGCTTCAACACGACTTTCCCGGATTCGGGATACGGAACTGGTCGGCGCCGTGGCAAAGAGAACAGCGCCCCGGGCGGCAAGAGGGTTCGCAAAGCCCTCTGCCAAGCTTGGTCCGGCTCCCAAGACAGTTCCGACATGAGCTTCGCCGTCGAGACTCCGGTAAGTTACGTTTTTCCCCCGCAAAGTTTTAGGTCAAACGAAAGGGCTTTTGGACGATTTTTCGAAAAAAATTCGCTGGGATCTCGCAGTTTGACGTACAGGCTCGATCCGATACAACTGGCATGATAAAGTTTCCGAAAGTGCAAAAATAGCAGTTGAAAGATTTCGAGGACCTTCAAACCCGTGCGAATTTTCGTGTTGTAGGGAGTTTATGGGTTAATGGCGAATGGTTTTTTGTGCTTGCAGAGCAAAAATCTGGACACGTCAGTATTGTTCTCGCCCGCGTCGATGGCGCTCGAGGACAGTTTTCTGGGATCAGGGCCTAGCCCTGCGAAGGTAGAGCTACCACCAAATCTGCACAATCCAAGCATAACCCAAACCCAACAACCCGCCCTATCCTGGTATTACTCCTCCCGCATCCATCGCCTCTAGACACGCTAGCCGGCCTTTTTCTTTCTTTTTTTTTCTATGTCTCGCTCTTTCATTTCATCTCACTTGTCATTCGCTTCTCTCACTGTCAACTTGTTGCTCTTAACTTTGTTACATCTTTTTAACTCGTAAGTTTTGTTAATCTCGTTGATGCAAAACACAAATTCGCCTTATTCGTGCGTTTTCCTTTCAATGTATTTTCTTGTGGAAGAACGGGCTTGCGTCTGTCGCTCTAGGCTGGCCTCACAAAATGCTGCGAAAGTATCGGCGTTCGAATTTTTTTCATCAACTTTCACTGGACAGTTTTAGGAAAAACTTGGAAATGAATTTCCCTTGAGTTTCAATGGGATCAATGAAATTTGAGTGGAATCGAGAAAAATTTTTTTCCAATAACAATCCGGCGGTACGAGAAAATTGCGAATGGAAGAGAATTTGGAGGTTGAAGGAAAAATCTTGGCGATACGAAGATACTTTTTAGGCTTACGATTATGAATTGGCGGAGAATGAAAATGCATTGCCGAAGCCAAAGGAAGCAAACGACTAACAAAGGCACAATCCAAAGATTCGATTTATTATTGGGAAGCCGGGAAAAACGCGCCTTTTATTCGATTTTGCGGTTGTTGATTATTTATAAAAACGAGAGCGAAAGTTAACGTATACCGTGGTTGGAGAAAAAAACAAGCGCGTCGATGAAACGTGGAGCAAGTACTTTAGAAGCGTGGTACTTTATGTAATTTTTTTTTAATTCGCTTACGAGTACTTAATTTATTTATTCGATGTGACTATCTGTTAGTTTTGTTAGATTTTGCATAATGTTTCGTTTGTTTTTTTATTTGTATTTATTAGAGAAAAGGACAGAGGAATCCGTGTTTTTTGAAGGTTGATTGGGTTAAACGTGTTGAGTTGAGAAAAAATTTGGTTTTCGATAAGTTGTGTATCTTTTTTTTCGGAAAATATTTTATTCATTAAAAATTTTTGATGAAATGGAAAGTGCTGGAAAATTATGTATCGACTTTTTATTACGAAATCGATGCAAGCTGCATCAACTGACAATTTTTTAATTCTGAGTATTTCAATAGACATTTCATTAGCGAATTTCGAACTCAGCAAATTTCTTATGAAAAACCGTCATTTCATTGATGAAATTTTTTTTATTTTGATATTTTAAAATTCTGAATGGTAAGAAAAAAATCTCTAAGAAAAATTTGAAATTTGAAGACACTTTCTTAATAAACTTGAAACTTGATATAAGCGATTTTTGAAGTTCATTGTAAATCATTTTGAAAATTATGATTTTATAATTCCAATAGTTGAAATACTGGAAATCTCAAGAATCACGAACACATTTTCAAAATTGTGTCAAGTAATTAAATTTCGGAATCAAATATTGCAATGTTTTCTACCTAGGAAAACATAATTAATTATTATTACAATGGAGTGATTTTACATAAAATTATGCTAGAAGTTGAAATATTTAAAATCAAAAGATCTTTAAACAGAAAATTGTGCAAGCCAAAATGCTATTATAAGAATTTCTGTCGATTCGCTAACTATCAAATTGGGGCATAAATTAACTATGTCTTAGTTGGTGATGGATAAAACGAAATTTACCGGTAATTGAATTTCCCCTAAATATAATAAACTATTTATATAATTACTTGTCGATTTTGTATTATGTACAAACGTCACATCAATTTATAACTGAACCAAGAAAAAATACTGAATTTTCACAGTAAAATGTACAGTACTGATTTACTGAATTTTTTCGATAATTCAGTCAATTTAGAATTATACGTTCTTTAAATCCTGAAAGTTTTGAAATGAACAACCATTTGAAAAATTGAGTAAATTTTTCAGTTTCAAAAAAAAAATAATAAATAAATAAAGGTGTGAAGAGCCTCTATGGAAACCGAAAAATCCCATTTAAATTGGATAATCTAAAATACAACAAAATAACAATAATGCACGTTTTTTGAAAAATTTAAAATCAGGTACTCGGGTATACATTCGCGTATTAGATATGAGAAATATCTCAACTCAAGACATTTTCCCCATTCCTTGATAAAAAAAAAATTTTTTTAAGTACATACCAAAATTCCATTTTTGACCTCGTAATAAGTTGTAATTACGCGTTAATTATATTTCCTTGTTTTAAAATGATAATATATTATTATGTTGGGTTGTCGCATGCTTATACTAACTCCAAAGCGATAAATACCGGCCTGGCATAGCGTACCAAAGTACCTTCAACCCACCCCTCCCCCAACCCCATCATATCCAGCCCTCTCCTCCCCCAAATACGCTTTCAAGCTTTTTTTTCCAAAAATTTTCATGCAACGAGCAACCCAAAGACGTGTCGCGTACCAAATGCTAAAGGCCTAGTCACCCTAAAACGAAGAAGCAACGTGGTATTCGTAAAGAAAAAAAAACCGAAACATTGTTTTTTTTACGTTTATTTTTTTCTTTTCTGAAATAAGACTCGCTCGAAATCGAATTGTACTTTCTAGAGTCGCAATTAGTAATGGAAAAAATTTTGTTTCGTTCTTCCATCACTACTTGTGACCTCAACGGTACAAGAGTGGGCGAATTTTTCTTCGTTTTTTGTTTCTTTTTAGGGCGCGTGCCCCCTACCCCTCCACCTTTCTCCGGTGTTTTTTTTTTCATTTCGTTTCAAGACTTTTCGTTTTTTATTTTCTTGTTTTTCATTTGTTTGTTTTTTTTTCTCTGTACGTTTTTTATTTTATTTATTTTTTTCCGTTTGTTGGACTTGACCGGCTGTAGCTAGTGCGTCTATCCTTTCCAGACTCCCCACGACATTGCGTCGTCGTCTGTACATCGGAAGCCCAACGCCAAGAGGTCGATCACGTTCGAAGGTTACGAAGGCCCGAGTTTTTACAGCCATGCCCGGCCATTCACGCGTGCCAAGGTGAGTCTCCCCGAAAATTTCCCCCTTTTTCCGAGAGGTGGGGGAGGAGGGGAGAGGACGGACGCGCTCGGTCTGTTTCCCAAATATTTTCCGCGTTTTTCATTTTCCCGCGTGGCGCTTTTTTCCCGGTATTACAAGTTAGGGGCAAGGTCGTTTAGATGGGCGTACTAAACTGACTGTCAAATATGACAGATTTTCAGTCAGATCTGACAGGTTCAATTAAAAGGAATGCGGCAACAGCGAATCAGTCAAATTTAACTGGCCGAATCAGTTAGATTGACAAATAAATTTGACAGAACTGTACCACCACGAGTTGGATAAGTTTTTTGTCATGTATATAGATGATATCTGTTATCTTGGAAAAATGAAGCTGTTACTTTTAAATCGAAAATGGTTGTATCAAAATATTAAAAAAAAGTTGATCGTATTCGTTGTTATTTTGGATTATTGTCGATTTTTGAAAATTTTTATAATTGTATAATAAATTACTAAATTCATTTTTTCCATGCATGTGTTCCAATGGCCGCTTTTTTACGATGAATCGCGTGAACACAGCCTTCTTTTCGAGCAGCCATAAAATCAGCGGCAGAATTCTTCTTTGTTCCCTGCTATCCGGG
>JAPYZL010198161.1:0-26389 GCA_030522825.1 Platygaster orseoliae | reverse complement strand
CACATAGAGAAATCTGGAAAAACGTTATGACGGTCACATGACGGTCACATGACCGTCATATGACTGTGACATGACCGATTTTTTTATGACGCGTCATATAGCACATCTCTACCCCAGAGGCCCCAGAATTCTTCGCGCACGCGCGTAGATTACATGATCATATAGATATAGCGTTGGAGTTTTAAATTTTAATCATGATTTCTAGCTTATTATATTAATGTCCAAACGATCAAATATGTATTTTCTTCATGTCCAAGCGATTTCCAATCGAAACCATTCATAAAGCAGCTAAGAATATGAATAATTATCATCATGGGTGAATATCCAAACGACCGTAACCGATTTCCAATAATATCCACACATTATCCTAACGATCAAAAATTATTTTATTCATTTTCGTCGTATACGTCGGCTCAGTACATTGGGGTGCGTGGCCCGAACGTGGATCCAGATTTGGCCTACGCTTGGAAAGTGTCTGAAAATTGTCAAGAGCACTACATTTAACCAAAAACGATCAAATTCTGATCGATTCGTGGACTCGTTAACGAATGTTTATGGGCCCAAAAACACCCAACATTTAAGCAAATATTGATCGATACGCGGAGCTTTTTTTGAGCAGGTGATACATTAAGGACAAATTAGGACATTTAGTCAAAAAACGATACACGTAAATAATTGTAATAATTCATTATTTAAAAAATTTCATAAATTGGCGCGTTGCGGTGTTGCGGTGTTGCTGTTTTGACGCCTCTAGGGCGTTTCCCATTGCGGTGATAAATTCCTTTCTGGTTGGTGCTGCAAAACAAAAAAGCGAAAAAACAGAAAATCGCCCAAGTATCAAAATGTATCAGAATTGTCATTTCCGGCCACATTTTTCAAGTGCTGGGTTTAAATCATACATTATTAACCTACGTACCTCTCTCCGACGAAAAAGCTGGCGAATTTTCTCTTTCTTCCCGTCGTCACGCCTTTAATTTCAATTTATTTATTTTATTATAACGATGCAACTGTGCAACACGATACAATACAAAACAAGTACCACGAACACACGAGAACTGCACACAAACACACATGAACACACACGAACGTTCAGTCACGAACACGAAACGCGCATTCGGTGGTGTTTGCCGAAGCGCGCAATTTGAAAATATACGTGGAATTCGGGCCTGACCATTTCTTAATTTACATTGTTCAATTCATTTGAGACAGTATAAATAACATTTTTAAATAATTTTTCGTTACTGCATTGAAAAATATTACAATATGCGTGTTCTTGATAAGTATAATAAAATTTAAAAAACGCATTATGATATAATTAATTGTTTATTACATATATTTAAAGAAAAAAATAACATACAGCAGTAAGTGAAACATATATATGTAGTAGGAAATTGTAATACTCATTACGAATTTCGTCGACTGTTAATCCACGTTGTGTACCACACTTTGGCTCGATTTTCTATAAATTTTCAGTCATACATGTGGTCCACGGAACGATCGAAAATTAATCGAATTTGGTAATCAATTTCTGGCCGTTTTTGGATCGTAAGCGTGGGCCACGTATGCGATGAAATATTGATTGTATCTGCGACCCGCAGACCGCTCGAAACTGTTGCGTCATCTTTGACCCACCATCGAATCATTTTTCGATTATTTGTCGGCCACTCCCCCACTCCAGTCACTCAAGTTCGTTGTGACTGATGAAATTATGAACCACAAACGACCGAATTTACGGAGTCGTTGTGATGGGCTGAATGTGGACTGAATGTGGATTCCACGTTTTGTTTGCCGGGTTCCATTTTAATACAAGATTTAAATTTTGAATAAACATAAAAAATCCTATAAACATCGATAAATCCTTCAAACTGAGAAAATTATTGACGATCCGGTGAAACTTGATTCACGCATATGAGCCAATAAAATATAATTTGTTGACAGGTTACCTGACTGTAAATTGAAAATCATCGTAGATAATGATTATACATGTATTATTATCATTGATACACTATCTCACGTCTTTTTTATCTATCCACGAATTCGATTATACAAATCGTGGACCCAGAATTCACTGGAAAATACCCAATTCCTTTTTTTCATTTCATTCTTTATCAGTTTATATTTAACAATTGAAAGAAATTATTTCAACAATTTTGAGAATCCCTTCAGCTTTTTACCCGGTAAAAAAAAGTTTGTTTAAATTTCCATTTTTTTTGCAACATTTTTTTATTAACATTAGAAGAGCGAAATTTTTCTGCATTTTTCAATGTCTTTTTTAGTTTTTCCTAGTTTTTTAGTATTGATACGTTGAAAATAAATATCAACGCGTTTTCAAGCAAAGTGATGGAAGAAATCTTGATTTTGAAGATAAGACATGTTTCAAGAAAAGTAGAGCATCACTTGTCTTATTCGAGGCAGTGACTTGGTAAATGGTAATCTCTCAAGTTTCTTCACATTTTCAATGCAACTCTGTGATCACTGTTTGAACGCAGGAATGACAGTGTTGGTTCCTATGATAGGAAAATCGTGGCGTATTTAACTAAGATTATAAATTCTAAATCTCGAAACCTTGTTAGTAACATACTTTATTCGCGAAAATAATTCGATTTTCTTTGATGATACACAATTTTCGGGTTTTTCAAGTAACTCTGGTTTCAAGTTGGTATTTTTCTGATAAAAATGGTTTGCTTACAGCAACCATTGATTAAGTGAAATATGGATCCACCCAAGTTTTGGGTACGACAACCAAAACTTTAGTTATGACAACCAAAGCTCGTGTTTTAGCAACGAATGATCAATTTTCATGACTGATACTTAGGTTGCAATAACCAGTTATTTCAGAAAATTTAGAATCCTAAAAAATCTTAATAAAATCCTATTTGATTGTAAAATCCTGAATAATCCGAAGAAATTTATCTTTTTAGGATAAGATGAGATATGAAAATATGAAATATAATGAATTTAATAACTAAAATACATTTATAGCCCAGATATAAAAAAACGTCTATGTGAATCCGACATGATAGTAAGATCCTAAATGATGTTTAGAAAATATAGAAAAACTACTCGAATTGTACAAATAATGAGGAAAAATGAAGAATACTAATACTATTGCGTGAGAGAAATTTTTAGTTACAGCGACCATTCATTTAAGTTTTGTGTAGTACAACCAAAACTTTGGATATGATAACCAATTAATTGGTTGTTGCATCTTAAAATAAGATTGACTTTTTCGGTTGACCGAAAAGCAATGCACCTCTTGCACTGTCCCTGACTCGTCTGCTCCACGATGGTTTGTCCTCTCCGCGTTGGAGTAATATCATTCCTCCATTCGATGATTTAGCTAGTTAACGAGTTCATAGAACCAAGAATGTCGGCAGCGCCGGAGCAGCTCTCTTCATACCACGAATCAGTCGCGAAAGATAAGCCAAGACAAGACGAGGCATCGGGGGAGGCGAGGACAATGTAGGTTTGACGGTAGTCCGCTTATGTAACCCGACCCCCTCTTGTATTTGTTGTCCTCTAACTCCTACTACCTCTCCAACGTCCACTCTCTCTCTCTCTCTCTCTCTCTCTCTCTCTCTCTCTCTCTTACTCGTTCCCTCTTTTCTCGCTCTTCCTTACACGATTGTTATCGCATCGTTAACGTTGTCTCGCGTGTCACTTGGAGCGTGTGCGCTCTCTGGCAAACAACTATTTTGCCCAAACTTTTCATTTTTCAAATAACACATATTGTTCTGGTAATTTTCAGTAGTTTATTTTTGTGCTTCGAGTGTTTAGTGAACGGATAATGCGCCAAATACGGATTATGTACGAATGGTATGTAAAGAGTTTCATTGTAAGTCTCTCATTAGAATGTCACCTTAATACCGAGTTTAAGTGTGTGGTTGGATACTTTGTATTGACGTTGGAGGGGATATTTCAAGGATTTGATGGGAAATTTGGGGGGTTTGGGTATGAGGAAGTTTACAGGGTTTTTTGGTGTTTTTATCGTGTTTTCAAGTACGTGAAATTTGTATTAAAATTTCTTAATTTTAATTGAAGATGAGAATTTTTCAATGCAAAATTGTCGAGGTTTGGAGGCTTGAATTTCTGGGATTTGAGCTTTTGTACATTTTTGAGGAAAATAAATCTACATAATTTAAGAGTATAATTAAATTCTTAGTATTTCTTGCGAATTTGAGGTGTTTTTTGAATTTCAAAGGACTTGATTGTATTTTTATGAAATTTTTGGAAAGAACATCTACATGCATTTTCATTCATTTTTTTTCCTTCTATATTCGAATTTTTCTATTTTGAAATAAGCCAAGTTCGAAGGCTTGAATTCATAGGATTTGAGGTTTTGTACATTTTTGAGGAAAATATATCTACTTAACTTAAGAGTATAATTTAATTCCTAGTATTTCTTGCAAATTTTGGGTATTTATGAAATTTCAAAGGACTTTGTAGTATTTCTGTGAATTTTTTGGAAAGAACATCTACATTAATTTTCATTCATTTTTTTCCCTGTATATTCGAGTTTTTTTACTGTGAAATAAGCCAAGTTTGAAGGCTTCAATTTCTAAGATTTGAGGTTTGACAAATTTTTGAGGAAAATATATCTGCATAGTTTAAAAGAATTATTGCATTTTGATTATAAAATTTCAAACAACTTTTTAGTATTTTCATGGATTTTCTGTGAATAACATCTACATACACGTTCATTAATTTTTTTTCCCTGTATTTTTCAATTTTTTTTCGTATTGAGGAGTAGGAAAAGATGAAAATTTTTTATTGCGAAATTAGTGAAGTTCAAAGACTTGAATTTCAAGGATTTGAGGTTTTATAAATTTTTGAGGAAAATATATCTACGTAATTTAAGAGTATAATAAATTCCTGGTATTTCTTGCAAATTTTAGGTATTTATGAAATTTCAAAGAACTTTGTAACATTTTTATAAATTTCTGGGAATAGCATCTACGTATATTTTTATTTTTTTTTTTCCCTATATTTTCAAACTTTTTTCGTATTGAGGAGTAGAAGAAAATTAAATTTTTATACTGCGAAATTGGTCAAGTTCGAAGACTTGAATTTCTGGGATTTGAGATTATACATATACATTTTGGAGGATAATATATCTACGTAATTAAATTTCTAGCTTTTCTTCCAAATTTTGTGTATTTACGAAAATTCAAATGGCTTTAAACTATTTTTATAGATTTCTGGGGAATAATATCTACATAGATTTTTAGTGTTTTACTTTAATCCTTGTACTTTCGATTTTTTGAGTATTTGTTAAAATTTTTCATAATACTGTACTTTCATAGACTTTTATCACCTTTGGATTTTTTTTATCGTTCTCATGATTCAATTAGATTTTCTGGTAGTTCAATAATATGGCGATTCAAATTTTTTAATTTTTTTTTTCATTTTTGTAGATTATAAATTTTCCTAATTATTCACTTGGTTGAAATGTTAATTCAAATTTTGATTTTTATTATTATCCCAGCCAAATATTCATAGTAAAAATCATTTTCAAACTTTTTTTAACTTTTCAGTTAGTACATTTTAAATAAATTTCATTAACTTTTATTATTGAATAGGATATCATCATTTGATCATCATTTTTTTAGTAATACTATGATACTCGTTCATTATTCAAAATAATATTTTTCAACTTTTTTTACTGCGACAAAGAATACTTCCGTTAAAACAAAAAAAGTTTCTCTCGTTTTAAATTAACAAGTTGTGAGGTTTACAAAAACTTGACTTATTCCAATGAAAATTCTAATTTGTTTGATGAATGGATAAAAATGTTTTTTCCATAAATCCATAAACCAAGTTTTAATATAGAGAAATTTGGATGTAGAACAAGTTTAAAACTACGTACTTGCCATTGATATTGTAATTGTATAATGTTAATTCAAGATACGAATCAGGGAGAGCTAAGAATTAATTAGTTGAGTAAAGAATTTCAATTTGTTCGATTATGGAACTTGTTTTTTTTTTCTTATACCAGGAATTAAAATTGATACATGAGAAACATGAAATTCCAGTGATGAAATATTGTTATTATAGAAAACATAATTTTCTGTAAAAAGTTTGGAAAAATCCAAAAGATTGAATACTCGAAATTCGAATAACTAGAAAGTAATTAATTTTTATTTTCTAAGAAGACAATCATATTTTTCTCCACAATGTACAAGTGAATTAGGTTTAGAATATTCCGCGAATCAATTATTCCAGAATTCTTATTGTAATGAAAAATGAACTGGAAAATATACTCTGTAAAAGTGACTACTAGACGCTATACAAAAATCAAGTCTATGAAATGATAAAAAAAAAAAAACGTGTTCCTCGAGTCATAAAACGCGCGCGTTTTAAAACTAATGGTACTTTTTAATGGGGAAAGTGGACTCTGGTCGACCCGATTGCGTTATCTGCAAGCAAATTGTTTGCTCGAAAATAGCTCCGCGCTCGGAATTTTTTCAACACTGACATTTGTTGTTAAATTTTTTTATTTTTTTATCTCGGATTTGTTCGTGACCCAAAACGATGAAAACGGTGATGGTTGTTATCGTGGACGCGGAATGTATCATGTGGAATCTATTATCTAATGTCTTCACATCGGAGCCTGTCTTTTTCCATCGCTTCGTCCTTCTTGCACACCTTATCTATCGTTCTCCGCAGCTCGCGGGAATAAGATGTGGCGATAGAGCGTTTGTCGGAATACGCTTATTGGGTAATCGCGACCTTGGCAACGATCAATCGATCAATGCGCGATTCGCGGATCAATTCCTAGACCATTTCATGAAAAAAAATTTAGATAAATTAAACCTAAATTTAGGAGAGCTCACTGTATAAATTGAATCTTACTTTAAGATGCGACAAAATCTAGATATACAGTGGTAAATATACCTAAAAAAAAAAATGAGAATCACTACTTCAGACTTGGAATGCCCAAGATACTTCTTCAAGTGTCATTTTTGAAATTCCAAGAAATTTCAATGTGCCTTATTCGAAATTCGGAGACACTTTTAAATGTCCAAAACACTTTTTACGGTGCTTGATGAAAATTTTAAGACACTTTCAAACGTCTAAGTCATTTTTTTAAGTGATAAATGCAACTTTTCAAGAGTATCATCCAAGTGTCTATTTTAAAATTAAAAATCCTTGAAAAGTATCTTTTCTGGAACTTTAAGACACTTTCAAGTGTGTAAGACACTATTGAAAAGTTTTTTAAATATTTTCAAGATATTTGGAATTTCGAAGACACTACTGGACACAAAGTTTGATTATTTACTAAATAATAATATTTGTATTTTATTATTATTATTTATACTGTTATTATATTATTATTTATTTTTAAACTTATATATAAAAGATTTCATTTTTCGCTAAGTAATAAAAATAATAAAAAAAATAATGAAAATATATTTTAACTAAAATTCACTTCAAGTGATACTCAAAAAAGTCAATCTTGTTTCAGGATGCATCAAAATCAGAACACGACTTGAATTTCAGATAATATCTTTAGTTCAGTCCATGTTCAAATGAAGTTTGACATGTAGTTTTGCGATAATTGGAGAAAGCAATGGTTGTCAATAAATTCATAGTCGTCCTCATTGGACATTGCGTTCGGCAAATCTTATCTCGGTCGAATTCGTTGCCGATCGAGCGCCGGGTAGACAATGAATATTCATCGGTACGAATAACGTCCGCTGCATGTTCGTCACATAATGACTGTTCCGGAAAGATACTTGAGCTTCACTCACTCAATTAGCCAAAATATTCGTATTGTAGTAATTAGCATATCATACAGTAATATCAAAAACTGTAGAAATTATGATTATGTATTGTAAAAAAATACAATTTTCTTAGTATTTTCTATTATACTTCAATATTGACGTTTTACTATATTGCATGGCAAAGAGAAATCCCTTTAATACATGTATAAAAAATTGAAGTAATATTGTAAATTTTCCTAGAATATATTAATTCTTCCTATATTTACATTAAAAATTGCCACGTTTTCTTTCTCATAGCATGAACATGAGAATACTGTTAAATTTTCCTTATGGAATGAAATTCATTCAATTTCACTGCGAAATCACAACGCGAGAATCGCGCGTGCATTGAGGCATTTTTATCAATTTGGCTCCGATTACGGCGGCGAATAAACTGTGCAAGATCCATAGGGACGTCTGCGAGGGTTCAGAGCAAAAAGTCGGTCGCGCGCAAGAAGAAGAAGAAAAAAAAACGTCAACTCGGCTCGATTAACTCAATCAGGGACGTCTCCGAGACGAGACGAATGTTTTGGCGCGCACTTTTTTGTTCGTCCCTGATCGCAGATTCGTTTTCAAGGGAAGCAACGGCGTCCACTTTTCCGTGAGAGATTTAACGATTTCGTTACCTCGCTACAAGATTTTTCGTCCTCCTCAATTCTCGAGTGGAAAACACTTTTTACGCATGTGCGAATTTTCAGATAGTGTTTCTTTTTCTTTCGAAATTTGTGGGAGTAAGAATCCTGCGAAATCTCATGTGAATTTTGTCGGGAAATGCGGAAAATTTGGAAAATTAGAATCGGTGTCATTCAGTAAAATTTACTGTAGAATTGGTGATGTTTAAATAGTATCGAAAGTGTAATTTTATGTATTAATTTTCATTAACTATCATTGAATTCAATTTTTTGAGAAATTGTACATGAAGATATATGAGATTTAGCTAGTAATGGAAAAAAATTAACACCTTAGAATATGAGTATCTCAATCACTTGTTTTTTATTAATTTATCTAGTATCAACATCATTTTGACTAGAATTTTAAAGAAATACAAAAAATTCAAAAAAAAAGGGGGGGGGGAGAAAACATTGGGACAGTAATTACAGTATCATTCGGTTGAATTTACTGTAAAATTGTTTATGACGATATGGTATTCTAACTGTAAAAATTTTTTCTACAGAACTCATCAAAATATCTGAATCTTAACATCATCTAATTTCCTGTAAAATCGTCAATATTGATACAGTATTCCAACTATTTACATTTTCTTGAGAAATACAAAAATTCAGAAACTAAAAGAAAAGAAAGAAACACATTAGTATATCAGTGTTAGCATCATACAGTAGAATTTACTGTAAAATCTCTGATGAGAATAGAGTATTTGAACTGTACAAATTTTCAGGAAAAACATTTGAAAATCAGAAACTAAAAAATAGGTAAACCATTAGAATATCAGTACTTGAACTTTTAATTTTTCATTTGATAAATTAAGTATCAGCATTATTCAGTATTGGAACTGTAGAAATTTTTATAAAAAATTTACAAACCATATTGAAACAAACACATTGAAATATCAGTTTCTTAATCACTAGTTTTTTATTGATGTATAATAAATATCAGCGTCATGAAATTAAATTTTCTGTAAAATCATTAGTAATGTTACAGTATTTCAACTGTTCAAAGTTGTTAAAGAAATACAAAAATTCAGAAACAAAAAAAAAGATGTACACATCAACACATTAGAATTCAAATCACTTAGATTTCATAAATTTATTAAGTATCATCATTTAGTAAGATTCACGTGAAATCACTGAAACCCATCAATAAATTACATAAAAATTTCCATCATTTTCGTACACGAAACTTAACACTTTATAATATCAGTATTTTCACTTTCAATTTCTTATGAACTTGTCAAGTATCATCATCATTCAGTAAAATTCACGTAAAATCACTGAAACCCATCAGTAAATTACATAAAAATTTCTATCATTTTCGTAGGTGTAAAAAAATTAAACATTAGAATATCAGTAACTTAACCTTCAATTTTTCATCAACAGATGAAATATCGTGATCATTCAGAGAAATTCAGGTAAAATCACTGAAATCTATTGGTTAACTACATAAAAAAATTGCCAGTATTTTCATATACAAAAATTAACACATCAGTATCTTAACCCCTAAATTTCTCATCAACATGTTAGGTATTATCATCATTCAGTAACATTCACAATAAAATCACTGAAATCTACCAACGAATTACATACAAATTTCCAGGATTATTTGTACACGAAAATTCACACTTGAGAATATCAATTTCCAAACCTTTCATTTCTCATCAACATGTTATCATCATCCTTCAGTAAAATTTACTACAAAATTACTGAAATCCACATATAAATTACAAAAAATTTCCAGCATTTTCATATGAAAAAAATAACACTCTAGAATATCAGTATCTAAATCTTCAATTTCTTATCAACTTATCAAGTATCATCATCATTCAGTAAAATTCACGTAAAATCACTGAAACTCACTAACAAATTACATAAAAATTTCCAGCATTTTCGTACACAAAAATGACCACTTCAGAATATCAGTATCTTAACCCCCAATTTCTTATGAACCCGTCAATCATCATCATCATCATCATCCAGTGAAATTCACCAAAAATCCACCAAGAAATTACATAAACTATGCGAGGATTTTTACATAAAAAAATGTTGTAAGATGGATGTAAAATCCATGAGCATAAACGCGGATGCTCCCACCCAACTTGATTTTCATTCAGCAGTTGCAGTTACGAGGATGAATCGGTGGCAAGTTTGAGGTAGCCGAGGCCAACACAGCGAGGAGCCGGGAATCATCGGGTACTTTGCTATACACACTGCACTTGCGACCAACTGCAGAGACTCTTACAATGCCAGTTTTCAACATAATCGCGAGAAGATGCAAGGTGAGTCGCGCCGGAAACGCAACTTCCGGATATACCCAGCCAATCAGATTATTCGCAGTCTGCTATCATCAGGCCGATAATAACAGCGCCAACTTGATTATCGTCCCAAGTTTTTTATCGCGTGCAAAAATCCCTACAACGAAAAATGCCTCTTTTTCTATTCCACAAATTCGCGAAAAATCCTCAAACATTGTCCTTGAAACTCTTGTGAGTTGAATGAATGAAAATTGTCGAGAGTCATGGAATGCAAAGAGCGTACGATTGTTGTTGTTGTTTTTTTTCCTTGTAAATGAAAGAACGTTAAGTGGGATTTCTTGAGCGTTTCGTCACATTTATTGAGTGGACGATTGCGAGGACCGCGGGGCTGATAAGATAAGAGGGGAATGAAAGTACCAGAGATTTTATCGTGCGTATGTACATGACGTTTAATCGCTGGCTTTCAAGAAAAGCCAAACAAAAAATACGGCCTTCTTAGAATAACTTAATTTTTAATGATTCTCGATCGGAATTTTTAAAGATTCGCGATGACGTGTTTCGTGCCTCATTTCCAGGTGTTATTTTTCAGATGGATCTTTATATTTTAACTCCAAATTTTTTTGAATCTTTGAATTTTTTAGGTAACCAAAATTCTAAGATTAGAATGATGAACTTTTTTTTTATTTTACGTTTTCGTTTTGTTTTATTTAAAAACTACAAGAAATTTCATTCTTGTGGTTCATCAATTTTGAAAAGTTCTCAATTTTATTTTGATTAAAAATAAAATTGACTTTTTTTTTTAATTTTTTTATTTTATCATCCAAATTTTGTTGAATCGTTGAATTTTCGAGTTATCAAAGTTCAAAGTTTTACGTTAATAGAATTCGAATTACGTCATTTTCGGATCACAGTTACAAATTCATTTTTTCAGTCTGTACAATGAATCAATCTGAATAATTTCGTTCTATCTAAAAAAATTCCATTTTTGTGATTCCTCGATATCGTTCCGTTCTCAACTTTATTTTTATTTGAAAAAAAATTGTTATTCATGATTCGAAGCTGATGGAACAATGTTTAATCATTAGATTAAAAAAAAAAAGATTTTCGATCGGAATTTTCAAGTATCCTGATGACGTTTTTCACGTTTGAATCCAAAATATTATTTTTCTTTTTCATGATTCGATAACGTTATTTTTTCCTTGAAGAAAATTTTTTTATTATTTATATATTATTATTCATTTATGCTTGATAGTTATAAATTACTATTCCATTTTGAATTTCCTTTTTTTGTAATTCATCGATCTTGTTCTTAAAAAAATCGCCATTCATGATCCAAAGCTCATGATAAATTTTCCAATTCTTCATTGACTTGATTGACTTTTCCAACGTTTCAATGAAATAGAAAAAATAGTAGACACTCACTTGATACATGAAAACCATGAATAATTCATTAACGAATAAAGCGAAGAAAAAATGCGATGGAAATGCAAACAATTGTTCAAAGCTCATTGAAAAATGGTACTGCGAACAATCAAATCCAAGATGACTCGGAACATTTCTGTGCCGTAAATAATGCACAACTGCTCCATTTTTTACTTGCGATAAAACCTTATCTTATCAATTCAGAGAACATCGAAAAATTCTTAAATCAGTTTAAAAAGACATAAAATAAAATGTCTTGAGTCGTCACATTTTAAGCAAGTTTCACAAATTGCGAAAATTCAGTGGCGTAGCGAGGGAGGGGCGAAGGGGGCAGCCAAATCAAGGGAGCGGCGAACAAATCGGCTACCATCCATTAGCGCAAATCTACCTGCTTTTCGAGCGTGAATTTTTCGAAACGCTAAGACATAGTGATGGGCGATACTATTGGCTTCTCTCTCTCGCTAAACGACGGCTGTAATAAGCGAGAAAAGGACACGTTGCGGTATCGCCCATCACTACTAAGACACTTCAAAGTGTCTTATCTAGGATTCTAAGACACTATCGAATGTCAACACAATTCTTCAAGTGTCTCATTAGAAATTCTGAAACACTTTTATGTTTTTTATACCGAATTATGAGATACTTTTTAATGTTCCAAACACTTTTGAAGGTGTCTGAATAAAATTCTAAAACACATTCAAACTTGTGACACACTAATTCTTAAAGTGATTTATTAAGAATATGTAGACACTTGTTGAAGTGTCTTATAAAAATTCAAACATCTTCTGAAGTATCTTTTCTTGAATTGTAAGACACTTTTCAAAGTTTCTTTGAAAATCCAAAGATATTCAGACATTTCTAGGACACTTCACAAAATGTCTTACTCGAAAATCTAAGACACTCAAAAGCGTTTCATTTGTAATTTTAAGACACTCTCGAATCTTTAAAATACTTGGTAAAGTCTCTTATTTGAAATTGTAAGACACTCCACTGTGTCTTATTCGGAATTTCAAAACACTTTTAAATGTCCAAGACACTATTCGAGGTGTTTTATTGAAATTCGAAGACACTTTTAAACGTTTAAGATACTACTTGAAGTGATTTATAAAAAATTCCAAGACAATCCTTCAAGTCTTATTTTAAATTCAAAGTTCTTAAAAAGTATCTTTACAGGAACACTTCTCCAAGTATCTTAATTGAAATTCGAAGACACTCCAGTGTGCCTTGTTCGGAATTCTAAGACACTTTTTAATGTCAAAAACCTCATCCAAAACGAATGTCATCGATTTTTCTTAAAGATAATTTCATTTGCGAAGGAGGGAGTACTTCCCCCATCGTGCCCCGGGCGCCGAAATGTCTTGCTACGCCACTGTGTAAAATTCTTCTTTTCCTTGGTAATAACGAATTTCGCACCACGCCTTGGAGTCTCTTCGACACGGCAGTTTTGTTTTATTCACCACGATATCTTAACAACGAGACTAACGTATTCTGGGATGTTTTACATAACCGCCGTATCGTTCAGCGAGGACGTTTTTTCCCTTAATGCATGGATGGAATAACAACCGTTATAGTCGAAGGAGAACACGAGTCATTTTATTGTGCACAGCGGGTTTTCATGCAAATAACTTTAAACGTGGCGAAAATCGTTTGCTGCTTTTTCCCGAGAAGTTTCGATGAGCTTCGTTTGTGGTCGGCAGAAACAAAAAACCAACAACCATTCAATGACTCGAGAATTTTTTGCAACGGAGAAATCTGACATTCCAGCAAGGTCGGATAAATAATTAGCAAAGTGAAAGCGATTTCGAGATGATCCAACCGTGAAAATCGAGGTTTTTTAAATTTACTCCATGTTTTGGAAAAGTGCCATTGTTTTGAAGAAAATGGCTTATATTTTTTTCGGGATTAGAAGGAAAACATTTTTGTAAAATTATTGTTCGTAGAATTGTTTGTTGCACGAAAAACTCACGAAACTTGAATTCAATTACACAAATAAACATGAAAAATGCGTGACTGTATAAATTAAACCCTGAAACTCTCTCATCAAAGATTAGAAATCGTAAAATCTAGAATGAAATATTTTATTGAAAAATCCCTTTCTAAAAAATTTTTCTGCCTACGCCTGAGACTTGAATAATTATACATATTTTTACGAATTTACCACAATTTCGAATAAAAGTAAATATATTAATAAAAAAGTGAATATTTCAGTTGAAATTTAATAGATACTATAAATTGTTTTTCTCCAGATTTGCAACTATTTTTACAATTCTAAGTTTTCATGAATTTACATAATACACTATCTTTTAAGTAATAAAATTATAAATCAATATATTTAAATTGAAATTCATAATAATATTATTTTACAAGTTTTCTGACTGCAAAAATTTAGGTCATAATTTTGAAAAAGCCGAAGGCAAGAAGGATTGTTTAATAATTTTGCGACTATTTTCCTCCAATCGTCAACGAGAAATTCGATGCAATGTCACTTCGGGAGTTCCAACACGTTGGTTCTTGAAACTTGACTGTGAACATTGGAAAAAATTTCACGATGAAAAGCTGTTTCTATTTGAACTGATTCGAGCTTGGAATTCATCATTTTTTTATAACGAATACTGATCGAAGTTATTTATTTTTAAAGTTTAAAATTATTAAATGTATTTTTTCCTTGATTTCAATCATTTATGACGATAGTGTTCCTGAAAAATCTAGAAAATCACTAAAAATTTGTAAAGATTTAAATTCCGAATAATGGGATTGATGTGATTTACACAGAAAACAAGAAAATACCATAAATTTTTTACGTCGCATAGACATGAAAAAAATCATTAAAAATTATTTGTGTAGAAAAAATCCTACGAAATTTATTAAATAACGTATAATTTTTTCTGATATAATCATGGATTTTTATGTAGATTTTTAGAATTCGATACTTGGACATTCTGTTTTCAAAATTAGAAAAAAAATGGTAGCTTTATAGTTTTTATGGATTCTAGTTCTTTTTGTATTTTTTATAATTTGTAGAGTTTATACAGCCTCCTTAATATTTCGAATATTTAGATAATTTTTAAAATTTGATGCTGCAGAACTGAAATTTTTGTGGATTTCACGTATTTTCTTTTAGTTTTTCTGAAATCTCGTCGTGTTTTTTTGTATTTTTTTAGGTTTCTCGTAATTTCACAGATCAATATATAATTTTATGTTAGAGTCATTTTCTTATTGAAAATAAGCAGATAATAGCCCTTATGTCAGATGCCTCTTAGGTCCCTTTCTTCGTGGCGCGTCACATATTTTTCGAGAAAACAATACTTGCATTATATTTTAGCCATAAAATCCGAAACCCTAATTATATGTTTTTTTTTTTAAACCAAACTCGATGGAAAAAAAACCGCGCGTGAAAGGATTGTGAAGATATCTTGGATTATGTAAGCAAATGTACTAATGCAGACGGGTAATTTAAATAAAATGGCAATAGATGAGAGGCAGGCGTTATAAAAGAAGGAATGAGTAAGTCAAACACGAGACAGAAAAGCTTCAGTTTTCACGACTCGTTCTCGTTTCAGATGCCACGTTTTGTCGCGCTAACACACATTCGCGCGAATGTTTACACTTACCTTCGTCAGTTTGGTTTTCGTATTACATAAATCCGCTTTTTTATCTCGCACCAGATAATGCTCAAGCAATGAAATCAATCGACTCCATGATTTAGTGCAGCCCAAAAAATCATGCTCAATCGTATTTATCTTTTTTTAGAATCATCTACAGACATTTATCGAATGACTTTAATCAGGATTTTTAATACTGTCACTATCTTCAGTTACTTTATTTATAATTTTCTAATTTCAAAGATAAAAAAACTTTATTTCCTTAATAAAAAAAAACTTCAACTAAAATTACCTAATTTATTTGACTATAATTTTTAATTTATTTTACTTCATTCATAATTCATTTTATTTATTGATTATTGATCGAAAACTCATCCTTCAATTAAAAAAACGTTCATTCCTTTACTTTTTTCCCATAAAACTAACCCTGTAAATTTTTCGGAATTTTCTGAAAAATTGTCAAATACCAACCTCGAAATCCTTGATTTCTATTCTCGATCATGAAAAAAATCTGCAAGTCCGCATATTTGAGAATTTTACATGAAATTATGTTCATGTATATGCCATAAAAAGATGTTTTATCGCCATACATAAACTCATACATAATTATGAATGAAATTTCATCGCTTTCAACGTAGAGGCTCGATTTTTTCTCTGTAATGCGCGCAAAAAATATCATTCCAGGGCTGTAAAACCACACAGCGGCAAAAGATTTTACTCTGATTATTCATTTTCATGCATTTTAATGCGACGCATTTAAGTGTGGCTGCGGCTATTAATCACGCTGTTGAGAAAACTCGCCGTGTTTTGCCAGTGTCATGACGTCGCATTACCGCCAATTTTCCGCAACAATTTAATTAATAAATAATTTCACGATCGATTATCACTGTCAAGTCAACACGTCAATTTTTTGTCAAACACATTTAACGTCAAATTCAAATAAATTGCATTTTAATTTCCTTCAAAAAATTTAATACTCTTGTAGTTACGATTTTTTTGAAAATAAAATCCACGTCATTTTTTTGTCCATGTTTGTAAAGTGAGTAATAACGTGTTGTATTGAAAACAAGTCAACAAAATAATATTTATTCATGTAAAGACAATGACGTTGAAAAACTTTCACGAACGCCCTGAAAAACGTAATCATCATTCAGGAAACGTTCAGTGTTTCTTTTCTCGAAATTGATCGATTTTTCTGATGCAAACAAAATAATTTCTTCTGTGCATAACTGAAGTGACAAGAATTTTAACAAGCTCGAGAAAATAAATTGACAATGAGAGTGTTTTTTCATCTCTTTGTACAATGTTACAAATGATTATTCTTGTATGTACAATTTTTCTTACGTAAAGGATTATGTAAATCTACATACAATTATGAGCATAGGTATCCATAGAGTACATTTCCCGTTTCATTCATGGTACGATTTCCTTGAAATAGAGGAATAAAAAAATTACATTCAATGTAGCATTTGAATGAGGGTCGAGAAATTTTCATATCAATTGAGGTGATTAATTAATAGATTAAGAGTGACGAGTTTGTTAGTTTCTGCGGCGATTATATTTTTTCAACAAGTGTCTCGTGTGCTCCAATTACTGGTCAATGACAAATATTTCCATATTTATCGATAGTCGAGCAACGAAATGTCGCGATTTTATGGAATAAAATGGAAAATTGAAGTTTCGATTACGAATTCGAGGCTTTTTTAATAATAATTTTTTGTTGTTGATATTTTTATAGTGAAGCAATGAAAAATCTTCAATATAGTAAAAGACTCGATTTCCAAATATTGAGTTTTGATAATTTTTGATAAACTGCAAAAAATAATACTATACAAAATATATTATTATATTATTACATATAATTACACATGAAGAATATAAATAATGTGCATCTAATTATTTATTGTTCAACTGAAAAAGTTAATTGCAGGTTGTGAATTGTACAGGGTTTGAATATCGTATCTGTGCTGGAAGAAAAAAAGGGCGAAAAGGAATCAAATGAATCTTGACACGAGCGCAAATTGGGTCGTTATAATAATTCATTATTACAACCGTCCTCGTATTATCTTCATTGTCAGCGGATGTCAAGGGCAGCCGGATAAATAATGCGTGCGCGCATATATGCGGGGCGTTCCGTGCCAAATCAAACAAATAACTAACGATCGAAAACTCGTCTTTTTTATCGTAGTCGTAATTTTTTGAAAAAATCGAAGGTCATTAGAGAACAACATAATTTTGAATTTGAGTTGAATGAGTCGTGTATTATTATGGGCTTTGAATTGTTGGTAATTTCGAGATTGTCCATTGTACTTTTCAACACATAGTGAGAGAAAGATTCAGTAATTTTTAGTGAAAAATATAGGTAGTGATGGGGGATCGAGATGAAATATAGTAAATTTTACTGTATGCAGTGTTGTGTTATTCATAATATTAGGCATACAGTATAGTAGTTGTAATTGTTTTTAGTGAAACTTGTATATGTATAGTAATAATTATGTAAAAATGTATAATTATGTGTAATTTCTGATATTTTGTATATTGAGAACCGTTATTTACTAGAGTAAAAAATACAGTGTGTTTAGTATTTTTCACTATGGTGTATATGTACTAGGAATCGCGATATTTGACGTTTGACTATACTGGATGGTAAAAATAAATTGCTATCATATATGAAAAATTAAAAGTATATTGTAGATTTCTCTAGATTATAGTAGTGTTTCCAAAATGTATAGTAAGTAGGGTTCCTTCTCAGTGTATCTTTTGGAACCGAGAAAATTTTGAATCATTAGAAATATTTTGGATTTCTAGATTTTTTTTTTAGATTCAAAATTTCTTACAATTCACAGAATTTAAAAATAATTTTTGATATTCTATAAAATTTTTCGGAACCTTCAATTTTTCAAAGTTTAACCTCGTAGATTGTTATTGAAAAATTTGAAGTTGTCGATGATTTTTGTACGAAAAAAGGTTTTTGATTTTTTGAAAATTCAAAGACCTGACAACAGTTTCTGTAGTTAAAAGGAATTTCGAAAAAATCATTATAATTTACGAAATTTATGGACATTTTTCAAGATTCCACAGATTGACAGAAAATTGTAAAATTATTGACAACTTTCAAAACTTCCCATGATATTAATTGAATTAAGTTTTCTCTGGAACCTCAATTTTTCAAGGTTTTGGAAACTTATCGATTTTTATGAAATTTCTAAGGTTATCGATGATTTTTGTACAAAAAAAAAACAAAACATTTTGCGATTTTTCAAAAATTCAAAGACCTCTACATAGTTTCTGTATTTCAGAGAAATTTTGAAAAATTTCTACAATTTTTGAAATTAATGGATATTTTTCGAGATTCTACAGATTTATAGAAAATAGTAAAATTATCGACAGCCTTCAAAAACTTACATGATGAATTTTTGATTTTATTATTAAAAATTATATTAATATTTTTTATACATTTAATATTTATTTATTTCAATTTTTTATTATTACATTATTTAAATTTATTTATCATTATTTTCATTATTATCGATCCTTTAGGAGCAAATCGTAAGTGAAACCAATTTCCTTTTTTTTTTCCTCTTTTATTATTCAAGCTTTCGGCCTCTATATTGGGCCCTCTTCAGGATATAATTCTCGAAAATCAGCGCATCCTTAATCACTTGTTGTAAAAAACTGAGGTCGGTTAGTTTTATTAAAAAAACGTCTGAATTGTAAAAATGAGTCGAAATAAAACTAACCGACCTCAGTTTTTTACAACAAGTGATTAAGGATGCGTTGATTTTCAAGAATTATTTCCTGAAGAGGGCCCAATATAGAGACCGAAAGCTTGAATAATAAAAGAGGATAAAGAAAGGAAATTGGTTTCATTTACGATTTGCTCCTAAAGGATCGATAATAATGAAAATAATGAAACATAATCGAGGAGCGTTATATAATAACTATTAAATTTATTTAATTTCCATAATTTTATATTAGATTTTATTATTGAAAGGTATTTCAATTATCAAAAAAAGTTTTTTTTAATATTATTACATTTTAATTCTAATGAATTTTAATGAATTTAATTCCATTCTTTTTTTGTAACCTTCAAAGTTTTTAGAGTTTTGAAGACTCGTTGATTTTCATCGACTAAAGTTTTGGATAATTTTTGTACTAAAAAATAGTTTTGGGTTTTATGGAAATTCAAAGAATTGTACACAGATTTTGTCGTTTAACGAAATTTTGAAAAATGTCTACAATTTACATAGTTGATCGACATTTTTTAAAACTCTACAAATTTATAAGATATCGTAAAATTATTGACTACCTTCAAAAATTTCCATGATGTTTATTGAATTAAATTTTCTTTGTAACCTTCAATTTTTTAAATTTTTAAAAAAATGTTTAGTTTTTTCGAAAACTATTATTTACGATTTGTACAGTATTTGTTACTAAATATCAAAAAATAATTGCTATACTGCATGGTAAAAACTAATATGTTTATTGCTAAGTGTACTATAATATATAAATAATTAAAATTATTTTGTTAATTTCCCAAGAATATAGTAATTTTTCTGTTACTTACAGTACAAATAACACATTTTTTTTTTTTGTAAATTTTTTGATTTTTCAAAACATCATTCCTAACACTCAGCTTACGAAAATGTGAAACTGTACGTTTCTGCCTTGCTTTAATTATTTTTTTAATTGCTCCAACTGCTGAGATACTTGATTCTGATTTGTACCAATTCATATTACGCTCGTAATCGAACCCAAGCATCGCGCATCATAATTTTTTACGTAATATTTACGTAAGGCTTTGCTTGGTTTATGCCGAAGCGTACTACCCGTGGCTTGCATACCAACGCGAAAAACGTGTTACACATATGCGCATCTTGAGCACATTCTTTTAGCGTTTCGCGAATGCTGGATTACGCATAACTTGGAGCACGTTCGCGAGAGTTTTGGCCTTGTCTTATTTTCGCCTTTTTTCATAACGACCTTTGCAAAAAGTTGCCAACGCGGTTAGCAAGTTTTGAAACCTAAAACCTTTGATCTCGTGGAAGCAAAAAGTTAGGTTTTCGATATTTTGTAAATTAAATTTCGTTTTATGGTGAAATAAATAGTAAGATGAATTTAAAAACACAAGTTTAACGATGTCGATGATTGATATTTATGAATTCCAATAAATTTCTAATTCTAAATAACATAAATAAATGTAACTTGTGTGAAGTTTATTAAAATCAGATATTTTTTGAGAAAACTTGGAAAATATTTTCTGCTTGCGCGCCCTTAATAACATGCCCAAAGACCTTGTGCAGGTTTTACTGCGAAACGACCCGCATACCGCACGAATTTCCGATTGCAATAATTGCTCTAATAAGATTTATGACCATGTGTTGGCAATTTTTAATTAAAATTCTCGCTTCAAGTATCGAGTTGCCCGGTATAATTCATTATCTTGGCTCGTGCTTTGCAGACAGATGACTTGCTAGATGACATTTTATCGTTCGATGCTGGATCATTGAGCGACAGCTTGAAAGATGGCGAATCGGGCAGTCTCGTCAGTCTTCCAGATTTGCAAATAAAGTCCGAGCCCTTGCTACTTTCCGACGCCGAAATTCACGCCTTAGCCAAAGATCGACAGAAAAAGGACAATCACAATATGAGTGAGTCTTTTGAAATTGAATTATCGTACTGTAAAAAGTAATGGAAATTTTTGAATACTTGTGTATGCAAGTTTTCCAATTTTGTATGGGAATTTCAAAAATATGTAAAATTTCTCAAGTATGTATCTTTTCCCATGCTTTTACGGAAAATTGTATACAAAAATGAAGATAATTCTATAAATGTATGGGAATTATAAAACAAAGTATGGAAAATTTGCGACTCAGATATAGCAATGAGAATATTCTCGACTCGAATGGTTTTTTACGACTTTCAAATATTCAACGAATCATTAAAATCGATAAAAATTTTTTTTTTCTTTTCAAGTCGAGCGAAGAAGAAGATTTAATATCAACGACAGGATTAAGGAACTTGGTACCCTTCTTCCTAAGACAAACGACCCGTAAGTAGAGCCCAAACACTTTTTTCAACGCAAATTGAAATTTTGGCAATCCAAAAAAAAGAATCGCTTTTCTTTCATAATATTGTTAGAAAATTTTTAGTTCAGTAAATTGGAGAATTATGTGAATTTTTGAGGTTTCCATATGATTTTACAGCAATTGCAAAGTAGGATGAATTTATAAAAATCGGATATTTTGTGAAACTTGGTAATTTCAAAATTAACGTTATTTGGAGCGTTTTAGAAGATTTTTCAATTCCATCGTAATTTCATGAATTTGTTCAATTTTGGAACCTCGTGAAATATCATAATTTTGAAATTTCCGAGAAGATTGACATTCTGAAAATCCACTAAATTTTGTCAAATTTGAATACTGTAGCAATTTTTAAAATTGCAGAAAAGTGATTGATACAGGAAATTCGAAAAGTCAGGCATTTTAAAATTTGGGAGATTGCATAAATTTCAATAGTGTAAAAATTTATTCATTTTTATGAATATTATTCATATTCTTCAATGATTACTAAAATTCAGACATTTCGTCGCATAAAGAATATTTATCGAAAATTCATAAATTTATTTTAAGATTTATAAAAATTTAAAGAGTTCTGAAAATTCAAGACGAAAAATGGGCGACAAAGTTTATTGATAAGTATGATAACATTTATTAATTCGGAAAATAAAGATGTTTCGACAATTTCAGCAATTTCACTACGAAAATTTCAGTTATTCTGAACATTTTAGCAGATTTTGAAAAAGGTTTAAAGAATTATTATAATTTTTTGATTTCCAATAAGACTGACATTCTAAAAATATGACAAGTTTTGTGAAACTCAAATATCCAAGCGATTTTCGAAATTGTGGTAATGTAATAATTGATAAGGGAAAATCGAAAAAATATCAGGCATTCGAAAATTTCGGAGATTGAACAAATTTCGATATTGTAAAAATTTACTCATTTTCATAAAAATAATTCATAATCTTATTTGAACGTTTTGCAAGCGATAGGATTTTCGAAAAATTCACTAATAATTATTAATAGTTGGAAAATTTTTAGATTCTGGGAAGTTTTTAGCGATCTAAAAATTTGGAACATAGATAATTGACAAAATATATTGATGAGTGTATTGAAATTCAGAAGTTATGAAAATAAAAATATTTCGAAAATTTCAGTTATTCCAAACATTCCGTCCAAATGTGCAAAAATCTCGAACATTTCGGAGATTGCAACAAATTTAATATTGCATAAATTTACTCATTTTTATGAAAATCATTCATAATTTTCATCATTCATAATGATTAATTTCACATATAAATCATTAATTAATAGAATAAAATAATAAAATTATATAATAATAATACCAATAAAATAAAAATCAATAATTGAAACATTTAGAAAAATCGTTCATAATTTAATGGAAATTCTATTTTTGCTAAACTTCATTTTTTCGCAGCTAAAACAAATATCTCAACTCTCCTCAATTATTTGTAACCGAAAAAGTATCTTCACCAAAACTCCAATTCTCACAAACATTTTATTGTAAAACTAAAAACTTTACGTAAAGATTCACGTTTCCAAGACTTTTTCAATTTTCCTAATGCACAGCAAACGAACAAGTACATTTTTATTTTGCCAAAGATTTCCTCAACACGAAGATTTCCTCAAGAAAAGAAAACTCGCCATTACCTTCCAAACTAAGAATCGATCTTGTCGATTCCACAAACAGAAAAGCAACTTGGCCGGCACTTGATTACGCGTAATGAAAAGTTATCGCCACGTTAATTACCACAAGATCTCTTTTCCAAGGCACTTAATTAAACAGCGAAGAAAACGCAAAAAAAAAAAAACTTGATTTGGGTCACTTTTACGTGAAAACCGGTTTTATCATTTACCATTCGTCACGTGTATGAAATTGACTTCCAAATCAAGTTGTCTCGATTTTGAGCAGAAACCTGTACTTTTAATTTCCTCGTTGTTTTCAAGGCATTTGGTGAGTTTAATCGCGCAACTGGTTTCTGGGCGTTGTTTTAGACACTACGAAGTCGTTCGGGACATGAGGCCGAACAAAGGAACGATTTTGAAATCGTCCGTTGATTATATAAAGCTTCTGAAAAACGAATTGTCGAGGATGAAGCAGAACGAATTGAAACAGAAGCAACTGGAGCAACACAATCGCAGATTGTTGCTGCGCGTCCAAGAACTTGAGATGCAAGTCAAGACTCACGGATTTTTGGTCGCCGACACGAGTTGGACTCCAACGGCTGACCTTGACCTTGAGGTCAGAAATAGGTTACACGGGTCTCGAAAGGTATTTAATCAAGTCAACTTTTTTAAATGTATCTTCAACTTTTTAAATAGAGAATACGGTCACTTTAACGTTGGGAAGTCGATAATTTGTAACATGAACGTTTCAGATGTCAGCGACGGACATGGCAGTCGAAGAGCCAGAATCGAGTTTGAACATGCGACTGCCTCCGCCTGCCCCGAATTTCGACGACCTCATGGAGGACGACACGAACAGCCCGGTTCACGGCGGTGATCCCATGCTTTCCTCCCCCCATTTGCAGCCCCTCAGCCCCCCCTCCTCGGGCTGCTGTCATCATCCCCTCGCCGACGAGGACACCTTGGGCAGCCTCGCCCCGACCATTTCCAGCACTTCCCCCGACATGGACATCACCTCGTAGCCAAAGCATCCCTTCGCCCTTTTTTTTAACAACGTTTTGCACATTTAGAAATTCCGATTTTCAAGTTTGGATCAAGTTTCACTGCATTTTACGACTTGTGAAAATCCACAATCTCAGGTATCGTTTTTCAAAAACAAGTTTTCATTAAGCATCATTAGAAGTGATGTATTGTTATAAATATTCTAATTACGTTCTAGCCATAAAAGAGTATTATTATTGTTAATTGTTATACATCGGATGAATAAGATTTTCAGAGACTAGAAAATATTTATTCTCGTTGTGTTTTGCGAGGCGATAAAGGCTTCTCGATAACAGCACACGAATTCCTGAATTGAGAGAATTATCGCGTGGGAAAACGTGCACTTGACCCAAATGGTATTGCGTGCGATTCGGGATTTCAGACACTGAAATACTTTTCGGTATTGATTATCTTAAGATCGAACAATTATCAGTAAGAGAAAGGTACATGTTCCAATTGTTGGTGCTCTGACAATAAACAAAGTTTTAAGACCGATTTTGGGAAAATTCTATTCTTAAACTGTTGCAAAACTGATCCACTACTTGACAAATTACTTCCTTCAAACAACTATTAAGGTAAAAGTTGATGTTTTTATCGCAATTTAAAAAAAATGGTTATGAGATATTTGAACTTTCATAAAAATTTAATCAACAATGACAAATATGAAAATTTTCGGCTCACAAATTTTAAACGCATTTTTTTAAGCTAAGAATAATACGAAAATGCTTGAAAAAATATTCGCAACCCATAATTCAGAAATTTCATAGAGTTCATAATAAATGTGAAAAAATGATTGACGTTGGTAAAAAAGTAACATCGAAAATATTGAATTCTTGAAAAAAATTGATTTTCAGCCAAAAATAAAAAATACTTGTATTTAAAAACTTATTCTTTTATTTATTCACGAAATTGAAGCGAAATCGGTGAAACCAACGAAATTTCTATATTAGTTTTGTAATTAAAAAAAAAAAAAAAATACATGAAATGTAAAATATGATAAAAAAATATATAGTATGTAAAATATGATAATCAAGAAAAGTCGAAAATCATGAATTCTTGAAAGAAATTGATTTTCAGCCAAAAATGAAAAATACTTGTATTTGAAAACTAATTTCTTTATTTATTCACGAAATTAAAGAGAAATCGGTGAAACCAACGAAATTTATACAGTAACTTGGTTATTTCAGAAAATTCCTTTAACTTCCATGATTCATTACTAAAATAAATGAGTCGCTAATTATTTTGACATTCATAAAATATTTCATTTTTCAATAAATTTGGCGTGTTTCTTCACAGACTCAATATAGTTCCTTTTCTTGATAATGGTACATTTCGAGTTGCTTCTTGATTTTCTCTTTTTGAAACAAAAAGAAAACGTTGCAACATTTCTAAAGAAATAACTTTCCCGAGTCTGCCAGGAAAAATACTTATTGTCGTCGTAAAATCAATTCTACGTTTTTATTTTCAGCTCAAAACATGACATAGACAGCGTAATTCGCGATTCCACAGAGATTTTTGTTTTTCACAATTCTCATGTAACCATTTTCGCCCCAATCACTTCCCCACCAATTTTTTACGATCCAATATTTCTCGGTGAAGCCAATAATCAATACGGCATGATTCATTCCGTCGGAGGTGCACTCAGGGTCATCGTAAATTCCATCACTGGGGAACAAAAAATGAAAAAAATGCAGAATAATATTCTTTTTCCCATGCGTCCGTAAAAAAGGCCACTTTATTTCCATGGAATGCGGGAACAACAGCCCCTTTGTGGGGTACTCGGAAATCAGCGGGAAATATCAACAAAAACCCTGGGAAACATTCATTAATCACGGATCAGGCAACTTGATTCCCTGCGATCCGGGATTTATGAACATTTCCCTAGGGTTTTATTGATAACTCCCGCTGATTTCCGAGTACTCCAAA